>JAGDQP010026726.1:7643-25651 GCA_022664845.1 Lepisma saccharinum
ATTTTCTGTTTCCAATGATAATTAACCTTTTTTTTTTCCTTAATACCATGTTTATTGATTCAGATGATTGTGAGATCAGAAAATAACATTTGAGATTATATAGTTCAAAAGTTAAAAATAACAGATGTTAGAACGTGGCATTTGCGTGGCAGTCGAACAATTGTTTCATTTTATTGAGCAAAACATGGTTCACAAACAGTGACATTTCAATCTCCATTTAATAAGCAAAGTTTGTTACGTAGATAAACGCTTTTATTTTTTTTACGTGTTTCTGATAACATGAAGAAAAAAAAATGTATGCATGTGAGGCTGATACGACGAACTGCCAAGGTTGCGTGAATATTTGTAAGCTCAATGTGTGGCCGTCTCTAGCACACGCAGTATTGCTAAGCGACCGTGAGGCCCCTGAAAGTGCATACAAAAACTGTTCTTGCTACTACTGGGCGTTGTGAAGGTCATTGTGGGGGAAGTAGGTCGCGATGGCGAGGCGCTGTTGAAAGCAAGTTCAAGGGCGGGTGGAGGGGGGAACGAAATCATACTCGTGGAGGGGTGGAAGGTTAGCTACGGGCAACCGTGTGGCAGGAGGCAAGATCTCAGTGGCTGCCAGTAGTGGGGAATGCAACCCAGGGAATACACGTGCGTTACGGTGTGGAGGAGAAAAAACTGTTCTATACTGTACTTCAATTGTTGTTCTAGTAATTGCCATAAGAGAAGCTTTAAACGTTTGTTTGTGATTTCCAAACGTGAACAAGAGGAGTTTTTAAGCTCCCAGGTGCTCTGCTTAGTGTAGTGTGCTGAACGTGCTTTTGTGTGTGATGTGTTAGTGATCTCATAGAAAGTGAAAACCAAATTAAAAGATACCAAATATTAAATCACCATGGATGACAAAAGGAGCATATTAAAAAGGATTTTGAAAGGCGAAGTTGACTATCACAATGCACGTATGTATTTAATTACAAGTTTTTTTTCTTGCATCAGAAATAATATAATGCGATAATTAGTTGCGAATAATGCAAATATGTTAAAATGTGCATAAGGCGTGTTGAATTAACCAGGAAGTAAAGTTGTTCCGTTGGTGTCATCAAAGGATGTTCGAAAATGTTAACACTAGTGACATACTGACCGAATCGTTTTAATTGGCTGCGTAGAGATTAATCGTGGTGTGTACAGTATGTGATTTTAATAGTGTGGAAATGAGTAGTGTTATTTTCCTGCCATTAGAGACTTACATTAATATTTTTGATGGGATAGAGTCGGTCTGATCACAGTACATGTTACAAAGCCTGAATTAATATCGAAACATAAAATCGGATCCGTTACATTCCTGATTAAAACTTATAAAAAAAAAATCCTACCCATGTGTTTGTTTCTTTAGCTTCTTTCATTAAGATCCAGGGGCAAAATTGATTATTTTAATCGAGGCCTTGTAGGCAATTGTGTTTCAAGCGGGCAAAACTGACGAGGCGGCTCATTTGTTGGTGTCAAACATCAGCCACGAATGTAATAGATCTTTTGATAAATGCAGGAAAAGTGAACTATATCAGAAGTCGCATGCGAAAAGAAAATGACCTTTCCTTGGGTTCACATATGGGACATTGGGTACAACCGACCGAACCCGGTACTCGGCTAGAATATTGATCGTTTGGAAGGCGGTACACGGAAATAACACGCATCTGCAGTTCTGTTGAGGCTGCAACGACGCAGTTGTTAATAATTGTATTTCTCGTAGATACGATCATAAGAATGTCAATTTTAACATCACGCTAAATGAGCAAAAAGGTATTTACGTTGTGCATCTGTTCAGTTAACCTAGCTCAAATATCAAACAGGTGGTGTTCCAAAGTTCGTGACTGGTCATGCAATAAATTCTTCCGCATGTTGCTCATTACCAACTGGAAGTATGCGGTTTCACGTTCATGTTAATAGTTTTACAATTTCACTGCAAAGATGCCGTCATCTTTATTTTCTATTGATATGTTGATGTTTCTGTTTCGGTCTCTTCGTTTGTATAAGTTTTTACATAACACACAATGAAAATGTCATTGTTGTGCGAGATAAAAAATTAAATAAAAAAACAACGCTTGTGCAAAAATATGAACTGTTTGATAATATATATATTTTTTTTAAAACGTTCGTAAGCAATTAGCATTGAAAGAACGGGAAAGATCTTGATAGAAATGTCCGTATTGCATGTTTACATCCAGCCTACAGTTGTATCATTGTGAAGGCAGACTACTGAAATACCGTTAAGAGCAACGACACTTGCAGAAGGTTTTGCCGCGGAGGGGAATTTGCTGTGGATGAGAGCAGACCTAGAATTGTCAGTAGATAATGCAATCTCCAGCATGCATTTAGCAACGTAATCAACTGACCGCTTTCGGTTCCAAGTCGTTGTCTTGGAGACTTACTCTACAATTGGCAATGTATATCAATTCAGAGGAATATCTTTTGAAAGTGAGTACATAGGGAAGGTGATTCAGTTAACACAAAATTTTCCTGTACACGTGAAGCCTGTCTGTCTTTCCTGTCTTCAAACGTTACCAAAACGTAGTTGGAGATTTACAAAATATTACTGAATATGATACTCCCTAAGACAACGAACAAGGAAAGCAAATACTCATATTAAGTTCCCTTTACCAGTTGTTGGTCTGTTGTGTACTTGTAAAAACTTCTTTAATCACCAGGGGGCGTTTTCGTAGTTGCTAGTTTAGTCAGGAAAGTTGACTGAAGTCGTAATTTTCAAACATAAAATACCTCGTTTCTGTAGCTGATTTGACATTGCAGAGTTCAACAGACATGTTGCAAACAGACTGACTTCAGTACCAACCATCCCACAGTTTTTAGAAACAAGTAACGAGATTTGGCCGTATTGTCATTGTCGTGTTGCAGGGAGGGACACATGCAAAATATTTTGATTGTAATTTTAATTCCCATTTGACAAACATGAAACATTTCGGCGTAGGGGGGGATATCGTAAAAGATAAATTAATTGTATCCGCCAAATTGTTGTTTGTTATTGTTTATACTGTTTTCATTCTGATCACTAACCTTGTGTGCCACATTATTTCTCATTTCGTACAAGCTTTCATAGTTTCTTTGATTTTTCGTTTTTATAATGTTATTTTAACTGGCTTGATCTTGCCTAGCATATAATCCTAGGGCGATCGTTTGTTACTGCGGCGATGAACTTGCGAGTTCCGTAAGCCATAGAGTAAGTAATATAACTGGAATAAGATTTACATGTAAAAAGGCAGAGTAAATGAAAATACGTATTTCTAAAAACAATTGATTTACTGATTCAGAAATAGCCTACCATTTGGTTCCTTAAACGTATACAACCCACATGACACTTTTGTTGTTCGGGTTTTATATAGCTAAGGAAATATTTGACAGCGGAAACGCACAATAGTTGATAAAACTTAGGTCTTTTTTTTTTAGGGGAAGTTTATTATTATTAGTATATATTATTTTTTTAATGAAAACAGCCAATTTGGATCTTGATGACCGGTAAACTTGGGCATGTAATACGACGTTCTGACTACACATCGCTCAACTTTTAAATATACTCAGGCCACTATGAACTATAGTTTCTTTTTCTGTCCTAAATAGTATTTGTTGCGTTACAAATTAAAGTTTATAAATCCGAAGCTTAATAAAAAAAATTGACACTAGCACTGCCGGGAACAAAAATATTGCACTACACTGTGTGCTTTGGAAGTCCCAATTTTACTTGAATTATTCACTGGTATACTTTCGTTCAGAAATATCCTTTAACCAGTACCATTGTTTCTGTGGTCCAGTTATTTTTCTCCTCTATTGTACAAATTTATAAGCCGTTTTAGAGATACTGTTGCTAATGATGTTTTTGTTTCTTTTTTCTCTTTTCAGCGGTTCGTTTTGGTCGAGTCCCAAAGAGAGAGAAGGCGAGAATATTGGCTGCCATGCAGCAGAGTTCCTGCTCGAAATCCCAAGAGAAAGCACTCGCTGAACTTGAAGACGATCAGAGGTTGGCGAATACAGTAGTCCGTGCACATTTGGAGACATGTGACTTCACAAGGGCAAAGGTCGAGCCCATGTTGGCTATGGCCAGAGAAATGCCCAACTACGCAACGTCGCCACAGACTCTGGTAAGTTCCAATATTTTTTTTTTGTTATGGGTGTATATGCTGAGAGAAAACTGTATTTGCTTGAGTGGAAACTGGATGGATGTGTGGGAGTGATAGGAAGACTTAACTCAAATATGTTCATCTCTTAGTCGGGAGGTTCGAAGCTAGGGTAGGATTTATCATATCAGGCGAATGTACGAATAGTGCTTTGATTGATTAAGGCATGCGTTGTAGTTCAAAATGTAGCGAGAAACCTCCTTACCGAAACTGAAGCAGTTTCACCGTGAGATATCTCAATTTGTAACTTTTGGCATAAATTGACAACGTTATTTGCAATTAACAATAGGATAGACGTTCAATTGTTAAAAAGTATTATTTTGACAGGAACTAAGACAGCCTCACAGGCATTTGATTAATTTCTTAAAAGACAGCTTACGGAGAATATCAACTGACTATAGATAGGCCTTGAAATGCTGTCATTTCACATTTACTTCTCCGTGTAAAAATAGAAAGTTAAGTCTAAAAAGTAGTAATAGCCGGCACTATCATTTTTGAGGGAAGAACCCATGCAATTTACTAAAATGGGCGTACTAAGTCGAGTGAGTAGGATTCCACCTAAAACAAGAAGTCCATAAGGCATATACTCAAGCAAACTTATTTTTAATTAGCAATAAATAACCCAATTATGTATAAGGAAGTCGCTAAGTATATGACGTGGCGAAAGTTTCTTTTTGTGCTCATTTTATTAATGTGTATTAATATCGAACCCATAAGGAACAACATTCATGTTCAGAACGTATAGCGTGTCTTGTTTTAAAAACGATTGTCAATTGTCAATTTGTTCAGCTTGTCCGAAGTCCAAGGTGAAAGTAATAATGGAATTGTACTTCCTTCCTTCTTTTTTCTCACTGAATGTGCGCAGAAACTTGGCATCTATTACTATTAGTACGTGTCGTCTGACATTGCGCTTTGCGTAACGTCTACATAGAAAGAAAATAGCTTGTTTATTTTTTTGTAGTCCAATAGGAAGGAAGCATAGCAAGGGGACAAGGAATTGGTGCTAAAATAAATCCGTATTGAAAGCTGAGGACCTTCCTGGTCGTCCAGTTCATCGCGACCTTGTCCGCAAGGGGAGAAAGAGGCGGAAATATTCAAGGTTGCATTTCTATCGGTCCCAAGGTTAAATGCGGCAGAAGGGTTTCTGCGCCATGGTTTGTTTGTACGTGGCCTTTGCAGCTTGTAAAAGGAAAGAAGAGCGAGACGAGACGATAGCTTTTATGTGCTTCTGAATTCGTACCGCTGAGCTAGTTTTTTGAATGGCCTGGCGGGTTTGAAGGAGAGGAGGACACGCCGCCGAATTTCAGACCAGACAGACAGACAGGCAGTTAGCTAAACAGTATTCTTCCGCGGTTACAGAGGACAAATTTGAACGTAGTTATGGCGTTGTTGCCACATGCCGGTGTATTGATCGAAGCCCCCGCTTGACCTTGAATCCCACGCGCCCGCCGTGCGCTTCGAGCACCCGGGACAGGCAAAGGTCAGCTGCTGTCTTTAATCATCCCCTCACTCCACCCTTGGGGATTCTGGGAAATAAAAGCGGGGAGGGACGCATTTTACAGGAAATTCTGTTACAACGCGAATTGAATGGTTTCCGGTGAACCAAGTATATAACAACAGCTTTCTTTTTTAGAAGCAGGCACCTAATGACCCAGTTGGTTAGATAAAATAGTGAATAGCTACAGAATGATTAAATATAACACATTAACTTTGCAGTGTGCTATTATTAGTGTCTTCTTCCGGACTGCGTGTACGCAGACCAGTGAGCTTGCGGCGGGGAAAATTCTATGGTATTATATTACATGAATACGCTTTCCTATCTATAATTACGTCAATTGACCAGTTACTGAACTCAAGTTGCGGGAACACGTTTCTGAAAACAAGCTTACACCATTTCATTCGATCGTTGTTCAATAATCTTATAATGGTGGACAGTATCGAATTAGATATTGTCACCATTTTTTAAGCAACGTTGCGATCAAGGTCGTAACACGAGTACTTTACAGAATATATAATTACAAATTCCTTTCCTCTAATTAATTTGTGTAATCATTTAAAATTTGTACATTATTTATAGTAGTATAATTGTTTCAACTTTTGGTCTTTCTTGTATTTTTCAGGCTTGTCCTTTGAATCCTAACCCACAGCCATTGATCGGGCATCAAGAATTGCTCCAGAACTTCTCCAAGAGGTTTTCCCCTGCAATCCGTGGGGTGGTTGAATTCGCTAAGCGCATCCCAGGATTTGGTCTTCTTGCTCAGGATGACCAAGTCACTCTCCTAAAAGCTGGCGTTTTCGAGGTTCTCCTAGTCCGCTTAGCCTGCATGTTTGATTCACAGGTAAGCTCTTTTCTGTTAACGCTGCAGTATGAAATAAGAACTGACGTAATTTTTTTAAATGTATTCACTAATTGACGTCTCATGATTCAGTTTACATACAAATAAATAAGAATAGAGATTAGTACGGACGCAGTTGTAATTAAAGCACATCTCTTTGCGAACTTGAAGAAATAAAACATCATTGTTTATATGATGGGTTCTCGGTTGAACCCAGGACTCTGGTCAATCTAGTTGGTGAGGTTTCAATGTAATTATTATTATTTCTTGCCAAATATTACTTGTAAAGTTACTTTTCAAGATAATTGAGAACGTAATGGAGTATTTAACTTGTAAATCACCAACTCGTACTCGTTTGTTTATTAGAATATAATTCATGGATAAATACGAATGTTAACCTGAATCAGTGTTGCCCACGAGCCGAGAAAGAGGTTGTCTCATCTCGAAAATGTCTTGTTCAAAAATTCTCATTTTGCCTAGACATTCTCTGTCTCGTCTCGTGAGCAACGTTAGCCTCAATATAGGCCCTAGTGTTTCTTATTCATTATTATAAAGCTAAGCAATGTTCACTAACGCATTCGTGATTTCTTTTTTTATCTTTGCAGACAAACAGCATGATATGTCTCAACGGTCAAGTGTTGAAGAGGGAAGCCATACATAATAACTCAAACGCGCGGTTTCTGATGGACTCCATGTTTGACTTTGCGGAACGTCTAAACTCTCTCAGGCTTTCTGACGCTGAAGTTGGCCTCTTCTGCTCCATTGTAGTAATAGCTGCAGGTGAGTTATCATTATTATCTAACAACATTAAAAAGAAAACAAAAACACTGCAGGGGAGACTAATAAACTATTACCACCAATTGACGAAAAGAATATTCTAAATAGAATTTTAATTGAAATTAAAAGTTCTGGCTAATTAAGTTAAAGGTAATAAATTACCGGAATATTTTTTTTTTCACTTACAGTAAAATCTTTCTAACATAGAGACCCTTCCTCTAAATGAGTACAACCTGCAGAGTTACATCAAAAGTAACGAAAACTTTTTGGTTGGTTACATACTAAGTTGTAGTTCAGTTTTATGTACTGAATAAGAAGAGTTTTCCGTGAGATATAGTCCGCAAATAACGAAAATTTTCAAAAGATCTTTACATTTGGTTTTACACCAGAGCTTATTAGTATTGAATTAAAACTATATAGTTTGCTACTTTGATGTCTTACGGGGGATTTCCGGATTTATCACGGGGCTATCTATATCCATTCTCTCACTTTATTTTGAACAGTGTTGTCATACCCCAGTTAAAATGGACTAGTGTAGGTTTTTGCTTTCCAGTTCAATTTTTCTGCAGTTGATTTCGTTCAGTTGTTTAACATTTGTTTATAGACTTAGGGGTCGTTTTTAGTAATTTTAACCCCCCCCCCCCCGCCTTGTGCTTACATAAGGCTTGTTAAGTTCTTAAAACACTATTTCGTAGTCCAAAAATAGCATTTAAATTTACACATATATATTTTAAAGCAAATTTTATGTAAGCATTGCTCTGATTCCCCGCGAAGGTTTACGTAATACTTGAACGACCCCTTACATTCGAAAAGATATTAATTTGATTCCTGCGTGCTTATGTATCATTAATAATGAAATATAGTTTGTACAAAACACACTGTTCTTTCTTTGTTTATGACTTTGTGTTCAGTGGTTTAATGATTTTTTTTCTCTTTTTGTGTACTTACAGATCGTCCTGGTTTGCGCAACACAGAGCTCGTAGAAAAGATGCAGATTAAGTTGAAGACTGCGCTGCAGATGGTTGTTAGTCAGAATCACCCAGAGAACCCAAACATCTGTCAGGAGCTGATCAAGAAGATACCTGATTTACGAACTCTCAATACCCTTCATTCAGAAAAGCTGTTGGCCTGCAAAATGACGGAACAACAACAACAGGAACAACAGATGCAACAGCAATTGTACAGCAGCATGGGCTGGGAAGAGGACAGCAACCGAAGCCCTGCTTGGTCAGAAGGCGGCAAGGATGACCCGTTAGGAAGTCCGCGCTCGTCAAGTACCATGGATGAAGCAGTGAAGAGTCCCTTGGGATCAGTGTCAAGCTCAGAGTCAGTGTGTTCTGGTGAAGTAGCTGCTCTCAGTGAATTCAGACCCCATCCCACCCCTCTGTTAGCGGCCACGTTATCCTGCCCACGACGCCGTCACAGAGACAACTCACATTCGGAAGGTGGTTCGACGTCAGGTGACGAGTGTTCTAGCTTAGGTGACTCTTCTCCCAATAATAAACCATTCCGATTCCGAAAGCTGGACTCGCCTAATGACTCCGGAATCGAATCTGGTACTGAAAAACTCGAGAAACTCAGTGCAAGTGCTCCAACGTCAGTGTGCTCCAGTCCGCGGTCATCATTAGAGGACAAAGTGAAAGATATTGAAGAAGAGAAGCCCCACATTGAGGACATGCCAGTGTTAAAGCGTGCTCTTCAGGCGCCGCCGTTATGTGATACAAATTCTTTGATGGATGAAGCCTACAAGCCACATAAAAAGTTCCGTGCTCTGAGGAAGGATTCGGCGGAAGCAGAAGCGATGGTAGTGTCCAACACCCACCCAGAAACTGCTTATACTGCTCAGCTTTCTCAGTTGCACCACCATCTCACTCACCCCAATCCCCTTCAGACCAACAAACCATCATCATCTCCCTCTGAATGCAGCTCATTATCCAGCACGCATTCCACGTTAGCTAAGTCATTGATGGAAGGTCCCCGAATGACTGCTGAACAAATGAAACGAACTGACATTATTCACAACTACATCATGCAAGAGGGATACTCTTCTGTTGACCAAATACAGTCATCACAGCCTCTTGCTCCGTCATTTCCATCGTCAACTTCATCATCACCCAACATGCCATCTACGTCAACAGGGTACGTAGTCCTACAGCAGCCAAAAAATCTACTAGTGTGTGGATCTAACTACTACATTCCTCCTCAACAACAACAACAGCAGCAGCAACAACAACAACAACATCAACAGCATACGCCACAGCAACAGATTCAACAGAGGGCACCTGCTCCTTGGCCATACTCATTAGCCAATAGCGTCATCACAACGTCAGCGGTCCAAGTGCGACCTACGTACGTGCAGAGTGTACCCAGTCAACCAGTACAGCAGTCCCCGCAACAGCAACCACAGAAAATGGCTGTTGCACAACCCACAATAGCTTTTACCCCTGCAGAGGTCGTACCCCCACCACCGCAACCAACAAGCAACAGTCAGCTGTACTCGAGGCTTTATTTCGAGCCGTCACAAACGTCTCCGCAGTCAATGCAAACAACAAAGAGTCCAGTTCCTTCACAGCCATCGCCCCTCACGTGTCATCAACAAACCACCCCAGCAGCGTCTCCAAAAATGGTTGAACTTCAGGTTGACATTGCGGACTCTCAGCCGCTGAATCTTTCCAAAAAGACTCCGCCGCCACCCCAAAAGATTCCTCTGGAAGTCTAAAGTGGTGCGAAGGTGGTGATGATGGTACATTTCAGTGTGACATCTTCTGGAAATAAATCGATATAGACTGCTGTGTGAATAGTACAAAGCCATTAACGTGGCAAATACAAAGGGAGATCATGTCGATAGACATTACGTTTGCGTGGATATGTGTGTATGTGTGTGTGTTTTAAGAGTGGCATTGTTTGTGTGCGTGTGTATGTGTACGGTATCAGTATGACTGTAATGTACGCATGTGTATGCATCATGACCCGCTAAATGAACTGTGGGGTTGAGTGAGTGCTCGTTGTCGATTAGTAGCTGTGAGCTACGCTGTACTATGCAGTGTATCCATCCACTGTATAGTATAATTTAGGTCTCAATTTTGTGGCACAATGTCAAAATATAATAAACTCGTGTTAGTGAATGTATGGCGAGCCACTTTAATTGTATTACAAACCAAATAATTTATTATTTAAAATAATTATACAATCAGTGTGTGTCATTGTGTGACTTTTTTTTTTTCTTATTTGTCTGTGTATAGGAAAAATACAAATACTTTACTTATATAGAGTCATGTTCACATATAGTAGAATTTACAATGTACAATTTCATGTTCACGATTTTTCATACGGTACATAAAAAAAAAAAGATAACTTTTTCATCAAGGTGATTCCCCCCATATTCTCAGGGATGAGTGGATGTTTCTGGGATGGTCTTGGTCTCTTGTGTGAAAGGGGCGTGACAGCCCATTGCGGTCAGAGAAAGGGGTAAACGGTGGAAAGGGGTAAGGGTGGAATATGGCTTTTTTTTTGTTTCAGGGGTGGTGTCAAGGTATTGGAAGAAAGTTTTGAGCTTTGTAAATATTGGACCAAAGGTAGATATTTCAGCTTGTAAAAACTTCATTTGTTTTTTTTTTCCCTTAAATCAACATACATTTTGGCTGTTAACAAATATAACTCTTTTTTTTTAGCGAAGATTAAAAAGAAGAGTACTTCTCCCAGAAAAATCCAATATCCCAATTATTTGCCAATATTTCAAAAATAAAAACAAACATTAATATAGTTAAAAAAAATAGAGTTACAATAAAAAAAAACTGACTATGGCATCAGCACCAATCCTATAATGAATGTGATAAAAATATTTCTTTTTAGGGTCGTATGTATTTGTGTAAAGAAAAAAATATTATTTCTAATGTATATCTTTCCATTTGTAAAAAAAAAAAAAACTTTCTTTTTTTTCATTCATATCTCTTTTTATTATATAAATTGAATTGTGAGGTGTATGGACCTTGTATATGAAACCTCAAGTTATTGAGGCATGATGAGACTGAGGGAAGTTCATGTCATCTGGTAAAAAAAAATATATATAATTATATATATATATAAGATAATGCCCTTTCAAAAAGGCATTTTTTACTTCTAATCCTCCTGTTATTTTGGAGGATGTATTTGTGACAAGTGGCACCATAGATGGCCAGTAATACCCACCCTTTCACATGGTACCTTTGTATGTGTAGATTATTATTATAAAAAAGTTATAATTAATAATTAAATGAGAAGAAACTTTTATATAATATAAAAATCCAGATGGTCATGGCTTCCTATAACTTTTTTTTCTCCGCTCGCTCTTAAGACTAGGTTGTTCTTCACCCTCAAAAATTATTATTAAAAAGAAAATAATGTTGACAGCTCAGACTGTGGTATAGTTTGTTGTTATTAAAAAAGTGGTTGGTTGCTTATGTATTAAAATACAGTGGAAACATGCTGTAATGTTTGTTTCTTCTTCTTTTTTGTCTGAAGGAGTGAGTGGGGCCCAGGGGACCCAAATGTTTTTCAGTATTTCCTTCCCTGTGTTCCCACCTGCTCAGGTTGTTATGTACAGTAGAAGATAGGTGTTCTTTCTGTTCCAGTAGCAAGTCACTGCATCCCAGTGAAGTGGGGGTTCAGACATCTTTTTTTTGTATGAGCCTCCCTACAAAACAAAAAAG
The DNA here is from genome assembly GCA_022664845.1 of Lepisma saccharinum. Lineage (NCBI taxonomy): Eukaryota > Metazoa > Arthropoda > Insecta > Zygentoma > Lepismatidae > Lepisma > Lepisma saccharinum. Next base: position 19,608 of record JAGDQP010026726.1, read on the forward strand.
TGTGCTTGTATGTAAAATTTTTGTAAGCTTGGGAGTTTGTTGAGGTCGTCAGAATAAACTCTGTCTGGTGAAATTTAAAAAGAAAATGTTTTCATTTACCCAAACAAATATTAGTATTTATTTCTAATTCAACGAAGAAGTACACTAAAATCTCGTTTATCCGGATCGATTTTCGGCTGCGTAAGTGGGCAGTTTTGAACTGTATTTGCCCTTAATTTATTAAAATAAATGTTGTCTTTTGTACAATAAACCATTGTTACCCTATTCCCATCGAGTCCGCATAAACGAGGTTTTAGTAGATTCTATTTGGAAGTTCTATAAGACCAAGGAGGATACAGTTATGAGAGAACCAAGGATGTTCTAATAGTTGATATGCAATATTGTCGAAAACATGAAGCCAAACGTCACAGCTTAGTCCCGCCCACCTACGCCAAACAAAAATATTGTTTTCGGCTAACAAAGATTGCAGCAAGCATTGTAGTTGTCTGCTAACAATCAGATGTGTCGTCTTAGTCGATGCTCAGTTGTTCTTTATGGCTTCACACTTTTAGCTGGGTATGAGATAGCTGTAAGCAAATCCTCTATTAAAACATCCTTGGGGAGAACGAACTAACCTACTGAAAGACGTTCTATGAGTCTACTTAAAACAGCAATTATCATCATTTTTGTCATGCCGACGGTGCAAAATTGAAAAGGACATAAACGCCAAATCATTAGTTTTCAGGAAATAGGAAAGAACGTTTGAATCACGTGTGCCAAGATTCCTTGGATTTATTTCGTACAAAAAGCAGATAACACGTATTGCGTTTACACTGTTCGGCAGAGCAGACAACGTACCAGAAATAGTGAAGGAATTGCCAATTCACAAAATTGGCGCTTATGCCGTTTTTACTTTCCACCGTCGATGTGCTCGAGTTAATATGTACGAGTAAGAAATGAGAAAAGTGCTCCCAGTTCCAATGAAAGTACTGTTGCAGAGGACTTCTTTTATATAAGAATCTACTTTAGTGTTTTCTTTTTAAGCGTTACTGCGTTCGTAACGAAAACATCAGTTGCTTCAGTATAAACTATGTTGAATCTGTTTATTAGAATTGAAACGGGAACATTTAACATCAATTGAAACGGTCATTGTTAAAAGTGAATATGTGCCATTAAAAAATTCTAACAATGACCGATTCAATTCTCTATGAATTTACACCCAGGGCCCGTAGTCCAGGCGGTAACGTTGTGGACTTGGATTGTCAATGGGTAGGTACGTGTGTTCGAACCTCCAGGACCAACCATGCTGGCAGGTTATCCTTATTTCCTCCAGGCGAGTGCTGGGATGGTACCTTAAGAAAGGTCGATACCGTTACCTCCCCATCCCGGCCTGAGTCAAAGAAAAGATGCCGAAAGGCCGCAAATAAATTCAAATTATGAATTTTCGACTTTAATATACTCTTCCGATTAACTTAATATCAGTAAATTTCCTATCTATGTGGAGAAGTGAAAGAAGATAAAAATTATGAACAATGGCTGCGACATCGAGATTTAACCATCGCATAACAATGGAAATATATAGTTGCGATCGCTGACTTTGGATAAGCACTAAGGGGCGAAACGGGTTCGGAGCCAGCTAACGCCGACCATTCTGACAAGCCGAATGCCGGAGTGGTGCATTCAGTGTAGCCGCTAGCTTGTCATCCTTAAGCTTAACTGAAGGACATTTTCCCTTAACTCGTGAAAGTCTTTAGCTGTAGCTGCTACTTCAGCCCACAGTTGTAGGGCTAAAAGTCATAGTGGTGTAAGTCAATCGTTGTGCAATTTTCAAATGACCGTAACTTCTGAAAGATGTACAGTTTGCTTACTACCTACTTTATCAAATTTAAAAAGAAAATATCCAGACGTGTGGGTGTAATCACAAAATACTGACATTTTCTTCATTTACTCCAATTTTCAGGCAGATCTGATTTACACCACTATGATTCTTAACCCTGCAATTGTAAATTAAATTTTTGAAACGAAGGTGGAAAGGGAATCAAATTTCAAACGAGATTCAAGAGTTAAAAGTTCAATTATTTCATAAAGTGCGGTACTAAAAGTTTTTCATGCTTTCTGAAAGATGTTCAATTTTACTTATTTAGGACCATAGCAAATAATAAAGTACTCATTTTGATGACTTTCAATTTCACATTTTTCAAAAGGCAACGTGGATTACAGTTTCGGAGCTCTGGATTTGACCATTAGGATAAAAATTGAGAATACACTTTTAAGTAAAGGTATCATCACAACAGTTGCTTAAAGATACAGACTAAAAGTAGACATTTTAACGCATCTTCTAACTGAAAGAGAAAACTCACTACATCAAAACCTTACGATAACATTTCTAATAGGTCTAAGAAAAGATACATGACACAAATGAATCTTACCGATTCATAGCACAGTGGTGGAGCATTCGGGAAGCCGTGGGTTCGATCCCAGCGGCTGACCATCCTGACAGGTTTTCCCTCAGTCACACCAGGCTCCTTCAACATAGACCCTGGCCGACACCTTCCCGAATTTTTCCCCTTCCCAATTTCGGCCTGCACTTTAGATGCCTAAAGGCCATAAATAAAATTAAAATTTAAGTGAATGAATCTGAGTAGCTGATAAAAGGTAAAACACACTGCTTAACTTTTAAAATGGAATTGGTAAATTCACGGAACTTTAACAGTTTACAATATTTGGTAAACTTAATTTGCTGGTGTTTGTATTTTTTTCCCGTAAGTAGGGGGAGAAAAGTAGTTGCGTTGTATAACACAACATTGAAACTACGAGGAATAGAAATATGAACCGCCACTGTGGACGCGCATTTGAATCCTGCTGCCGCCAACACTGACAAATTGTCGGGGTCCTCTCAGGTCCATCAGAACATGGTACGAAGAGAAACGCTCTGACGGATCCCTTCTCCTGGTCCCGGGAGAGTACTTACCAAGAGATGGCATCGCTCATATGTGACAGGTTCTGCCTGTCTGGTTAATAAACTTCAGAAATCCGTCAATGTATAGTAGAAGGCGAGGATGTATCTATAATTTTTATTTTTGGTGTGTCCTCCCATCACAGTCAGTATCTGGGACCGCCCCGCTGGTCTAGTGGTTTCCGTTGCTGAATGCTGCTGATCATAGGGTGCCGGGTTCGATTCCCGGGTCTCCAAACGAAATGTTTCCAAGGCGTGAGGGTCTGGAACGGTGCCCACCCAGCATCGTGATTCAATTGGGGAGTTGCTGTAAGTAAAAGACAATGGCGACAGGCTTCGGCTCTCCTCTCCCAACACGTCTGGTCAGCGTGAGAGCAGTACACTAACTTCTTCCTCTGGGAGAGGCCTCATCCAGTAGTGGATCGAATATGGCTTTGTTGGGACTATTATAAGCAATCCGATATGAAAACTGATCATCTAAACATTTTATCGCAAATTATTTGATTTGTTGTGTGAAATAATTAAAAGCAACACTTATAATTAACCACAAGGTATCAAAATTTCGATTCGATTAACGTAAGGTTTGGAGAAATCTCTCACTCCCTGGAATGTTAGTGCACTGTTAAATGATCAGTTTTGACACTTCAGACTACTCATGTCCACATAACTAGCTTAGCTGGGCTTTGTGGTGCGATGGCAAATGAAATAATCATATTTGGGATGGGCGTGAGCCATAGCAATTTACCATCCATACAATTAATGAAAGAGTTAAGTGCGACAGAGGTCCAACCCGCTTTCTAGAGATAGGAAGAAAACAAAGCAAAAGAGAATAGAAAACTCCAGTTTTTGACAGCTGGGACAAACAGAAATGCTTTTGTCACTGGCTTTGTAAACACCGGAGCTTTCAAACTGTTTTGCTTTGTTTTCTCCCTGTCTTTGTATCTTTTTCGTTATCCAGACATTATTGTTCTTGTTTATATTATATACTACCCAACCAACTTACGTATCGTGAGGGGCTGGCCAGGTACATCACTATTTCAACGGACGCACAGTGCGGCCGATTCCTCAAAAACTGGCCAAAAGTCCAAAAATAAGTAACTAGTTAGGGATTTTGTAATGTTGGATTGGTTACAGCACATCTGTAATGGTCAGAAATTACTTACGAAAGTGTTTATTTCCTTTTACCTGTCCCAGAATAGGAGTCGCAAAGCTACCTTTGTTCGATTGGAATCGATTGTGTTACTGAGGCAGTAAACGACGCACGTGTTGAAAGTTGTATAAAAACTTTAGATTGAAACAGATCATAATCAAATGAAATGGAATCAACGTCTGAAAGTACGTAGAATATATAAACAAAAAAGTTACGAAATAATAATTTATCAAATATAAATTATTAGTGAAACAATAAATGTTATTTATTTTTATTAATGGAAATCTTTAAAATGCGATATGTTATTATGAAAAAGTTATGTTGCTCCGCTGTCACACTTATTGTAAGTTATAGTCAAATGTATTTTCTTCAATATAAAAAAAATCCTCCCCGAAGTTGCCCCTGTTTTTTATTCAATTTTCTGACAACCACATACTGTCTATATAGCCCCATGGTTACTGACTGAGTCCCTCATCAAAATTTCTAGGCCAAACTACTGGAGCTAGAAACGCCAAATTTGGTATGAGGATACAGCATCACTAGTAGGTAAAGGGAAAAATTTCAAATTTTGAAAAAGTCGCCATCTTGGATCCAAAATGGCCGCTCCAAAACCCACGGTTGTATAGAATACACAGACTAAACCGCTGGGGCTATGACACGAAATTTGGTATGACGGTACATCATCACTAGTAGGGTAAGAAAATATTACAAAATGTATCCAAAGACGTCATCTTGGATCCAAAATGGTGGACCGCCCCCCCAAAAAATCCACACCGTTTGAGCTAGACATAAAGGTATATCATCACGAGTAGTTTAGGAAAATATTACATTTTGAAAAAGTCGACATCTTTAATCCAAAATGGCCACCCAAAAATCCATGTTTCAAACCACTGAAGCTAGAGAAACGAAATTTTGTATCAAGGTATATGACCAAGAGTAGGTTACAATAAATGGGGAAAACCTCCCCTATGGGAGCGCAAACACCACGGGAGCCTGGAGGCAGCGCCCCCCAGTGAAACAAAGCGAGTGAGAGTTATATTATTAGTATAAACGACTAAATCAAAAGCGAAAGATAGAAGCATCTTGCAATGTTGTTTTTCACAAATCTAACCTCAAAAGAAGAGAAATTGGAAGACATGGAATAAGTGTGTATGTTTGTGTGTGTGTGTGCCTGATATATATAGCAGAGAGAGGCTTATTAACTGAAGTTGTTAGTTTGCTGTTGGCTCCAACTAACTGTCAGAGTTAGTCAAGAAGATGAACAAAACGATGTTTCAAGTTTAGAATGTTCGACATCAGAAGACACTGATGCATCTATAAATTTATCGCCTGACTATGAAACCGATTTTTTTTTTGTAATTACATTTTTAATACAATAAATTTATTTATGGTTATAATCAATAAAAACTATTTTTTTTCTAAAATTAATTTTATCATAATTCCGATATTATAACATAGCATTTGCAAATATTTTTATTAATTATTACTTAATTTACATCCAATCAGAAATCTTTTATAAAAAAAACGTAATATATAATTTAAAAGAATATCATTTAAGTATTCGCTAAAATGTTAAAATGTTGTTAAGGGGGTCAAATTTTGCAACTCTCACTTCAAATTCGTAATCAGCGACCCAAAAAAACATGAATATTATATGCATCTTGACTGTAACATGATAGACAGGCTGTTTCACGAATAAGGGTTGTCAATAGGGAATGAAGTCCAACCGAGCGGTCGTGGCTCAGTAGTAGAGCGTTGGCTGAGCATTCGGGAGGTCCTGGAATCGGTCCCAGAGGCCAACTATCCTGATTGAGTTTTTTTTTTTTTTACGGTTTCTTCCTGTCGCGCCAGGATGGTGCTACAAAATCGACCCTGACCATCTACTTTCACAATACTTTCCCCATCCTATCTAAGTCTTAGATGCCTAAAAACCTTAAAATAAATTCAAATTTCAGTAAC
>JAGDQP010026727.1:0-25651 GCA_022664845.1 Lepisma saccharinum
CCGTTTAGGCTGTGTATTCTTTAAAAGTTTAGGGTTGGCGGCCATTTTGAATTCAAGTTGGCGACTTTTTCAAATTTTTAAAAAGTTTTCTTAATTTGCTATCAATGATGTAGTTTCATACCAAATTTCACTGTTCTATCTTTAGTCGTTTAGGCTGTGTATTCTTTGAAATTTTAGGTTTGGCGGCCATTTTGAATCCAAGATGGCGACCTTTTCAAAATGTCGGAATTTTTCCTTTATCTACTTATCATCCTCTACCTTCATACCAAATTTCATGTTTCTAGCTTACTCCAAACACCCTAAACAATATGATGAGTGAGTCAGTCAGTCAGTCAGTGAGTGAGTGAGTGAGTGAGTCAGTTAGCCTAAAATGTGCAATTTCAGGGGTCCACAACTCGAACATAGTTTGAGATACGAATATGAAATTTTGTACATCTGCACATATTTACCATATCTCCTTAACGGCAGAAGCTCATATTCCTATCTTTAACATCTTTTTTCTTACGGGGCCCCCAAATCGTCGATTTTGCCATAAACTCTTGTTCCTGTATAACATGCTTCTGGCAGTGCTAACGTTTTCTGACTTGAAGAACTTGGCTCATGCACTGCCGTGCATGTTGATATAATGAAGTAATGTGATTTTATCTAAGACACGGTGTGGTGGCTTCGTAGTTGTCGTACTTCTATCATTAAGTGAGAATTATCGTAAGTGTTAAAGTTTCTCCAGCACTGTAGATTCAGTCTTAAGATCATTCAAGTTAACAATATAGGTTGGGAGAAGTGACATTCTAACAGATCGGGATTTTTGACGTTATCAATATGGCCGCTCGTTAATATTCTAGTAAAAAAATTAAACGCGTATAACGTTTCACAGAACGGAGATACGTAATCTTTGCACCAAAGTAAAATAAGTTAATTGAAAATAAGTCACGATTATACAGTTATATAATTGTTTTATAACTGTGCAGAATTTTAGATACTCTTTTTTTTTTTTTTTTTTAAAAAAAAATTTATTAGAAAAAAGGGGGTTTTTAAAAATTATGAAAAATGAAATTTTATAATATTTTACTTAGCATCATTGTTTTGTATTCATTTATATCGAAAATCCCTGACATAATAATTATGGAAATATTATTTTTCATTTTTGATGAAAATAATTTTAGTTTTCGCTGCAACGTTAGCCAACGTTTGCTAACGCCACACCATATCGGTGGAAAGTTTGCCCGGTTATTATTATTGAAGAGCATCAAACTCGAAGTCTTTAGCATGATTTAGTTATCCATTTAAGCGATCTGCTGTCCTGATTTTAAAACATGGTAAAATAGATGTTTTTAGGTCTCCGTAATTTAGGACTCATAATTGTTCTTATACTTAGTTCTTATGCGATAAAATTAGATGATTTTCTAGGACATGCACTGCCGCTTTTTCGTGAATTAAAGGGTACAAAATCCATATTTTTGCATGGTTTTCGAGAGTAAGGTGTTCACTTTCAATACATTGAAGAAAAATTTTTCTTCCATTGCAGTCGATCAAGGGCATGACCAGTTAAACTATAATAAACTTATAGATACTAAAGAGATCAGCGTTAGTAAATGACTTAACTCAAGATCCAATTGCTCTTCTGAATTGGCCTACATTTGCCCCTGAGGTAAACAAGCGACTTGAAGACTTCAAAATTTCCTCTGGGTATGAAGACAGTGAATATAATGACTGTGATTATATTCATCTTGATGTAATGGTTAAAGAATAAGAAGACTTTCTATGTGATGTCAAGAACATGATTGAAGCTATTCGGAAGAATGGAAATTCATTTCTCAAGTTAGATAATGAATTTATGGATCTTCAAGGTGACATTAGCAAAGACAAAGAATCAGTGTCAATACTTTTAGACAAAAGTAAACAACAATAATACAGTTTCATGAATTAAGTTCTTGTTAGAAGAAGCAAACCATTTGACACCCCCAATATAGAAAAATAATATTTTGCTGTTCAAAACGGCAAAACGTAAGCGGGTACAACAAAAGTAAGTGAGAATATTAAGAGGAAATGTTTCTCTTCTGGGCCAAATGTACATAACTACGCAATAAATACAAGGTAATATGGACAAATTCTTCGCTCATGAATTTCAACAATATCCTCCGTCGATTGCAAATAATGTTGACAAGATTTATGGTTCCAAGAAATCTGATGTTCTTGTTTGCCTCCAGAATAAAATTCAGGTCAGTGAAACAACTGATGTCATTTCAGCTGCACCTTCAAATTATGATGCTGTTATTTGGGGTGCTGGAGCCTTAATTCATTCCCTGTCTCCTACGGTAGGTTCAATAACATTTGAAGACTACTTTTATGTGTTTCATGTGCCCATGTTAAAATTGAATTGAGGAAAACATTGGCGTTACATGTTGTCTAAGACTCTTACTAAGAATTTTCCATAAAAACGAGACACATGAAGATCGGGCTCATGTAATTAAGACAGAAGTTAGGTCCAAATGTGAGGCTGCCCAAAGATTGGTCAATGTTTTTACGTCACTCACAAAACAAGCAAGAATTATTTCGATATCTCAGTGACGAATCTGTTTCAAACCTTGAAGATATATATATACACAGTGATTTCTACATAACTGCAGAAGATACCGTTCGCCATGCTGGTCGTGGAAACGGAAGGTGCAACCATGAAGTATTAAATGTGCTACACTTATTAAAAGAAGGAGCCAAGACAATACTAGGACGAACCGTGGATTTCCTTGTTTTATCATTTTAGCAGCTTCTTAGACATTGCAGAAGACTGTAAACTGTTGATACATTTCGGAACAGGAAATAAGAAAATTGACGTAGAGAAAATCACATCAGCCCTCGGACCAATTAGAAATGATGCCTTGCCACTATTGTATGCTCTCACTGGATGTGATTCAACTTCTTCAATAAGAGGAAAGTCTTAAAGTACGGCATTTAAAGCATGGAAGAGGAGCCCTGAGTCACTACCTACAACAATGGTAAACATAATGGATAGAAATTTAAATGATCTGCCTTGTCTCCAATCGTACAAGTATCTATGCGTAATTATAAAATGTAAGAGTTAATTATTACTTACTTAGGTTTTCAGATAGAAAAACAAAATTGATAAATAGATTTTTTGAAGGACTTTTTAACAAATCTTGATCCCCCAGTCTCTTGCAAAACAGAAAGCAGCTGCATTGTAATGGAATTTTTCCATTAACGCTGAAATGTATCCATAAAAAGATAAGGAACATACTTTTCGACAATATTATCTCAATAAAAGAACTCCAACATATATTGTTAACTTGCATAACCTAAAGACTAAATCTGCAGTGGTGGAGAAACTTTAACACTTACGTTAATTCTTACTTAATGCTACAAGTACGACAGCTACGAATCCACCACGCCACATCTTAGATAAAATTACATAACTCCATTATATTAAATGATACAGAAAAGATATTGATACCGTTTTATAGATCATAATACAATCTACATTTTTTGTTACCACAATATTTTCCCAATTTTTCATGAGTACGGAGCTATTTAAATTTAAAGTTAAAAACGATTGTCAAAAACCAATTATTTTTTTAAAATTTGGTTTAATGTATTTCAAACTTGGCGCCATATACAGATACTACAACTAATTTTGTATAATTTGCAGTTCTTTTACTTTACTCCGGAACAAAATCTACGGTTTTACCCTGTTCTGTGGGAAGTTATACATCTTCAAAAATTCTACTGGAAATTCTACGGGCGGTTATATTGATGACGTCATAATTCCCGACCAACTGGAATGTCACTTTGCCCATCCCCCTATATTGTTAATGTAGATGGCCCAAAGAATGAATCTGCAGTGGTGGCCAAACTTTAACACTCACTTAATGATTCATACCTATTAATTGTACTTACAGTGAAATGGTAGAAAACAAGTGCGCGATGCCATTTTACTAATAATCGCGAAGGCTCTGAAGGTCTCTTGATAACATATCAGACACACAAGCATTAATTCGTATAAAATAGATTTGTAACACTGACAACTGGAGCTTAGTGGCTGGAACACCTATAGTTGTTTTTGTGTGTGTGTGTGGGGGGGGGTGGGGGTGGAGCGTCGACTAATGTTCATAAAGTTTGGTGCAGATATATCTAACAGTGTAGAAGCAAATTGAAAAATTGGGTTTTAAGATTGAGGAACTTCAATATCTTTCTATTGTGTCAATGTTTATGACGATTTTGGTAGATATATCCAACGAAATGGAAGCAATTTGAAAAGTAGATTTTTTAACAAGTGGGTTGGTAACACTGACTCACTGCACCACTCAAAACTGTTCTGACTGTTTTGAACTAGTCTAGCCAGGGCCTTTCTAAGGACACCTCAGCCACCTTTCTACACCTTGTGGTTCCTGAGATTTATTTTCTGGACACTGAAAGACAGACGGACGGAGTCAGTGGGATTATAAGATCCTTACTTGTTAGCTACGCTATCAAGATCTCTAATAAAATGAAACCGAATTCCTTACTGTAACAGAAAAAAGTGTTTATTTTAGTTATGATTTATTACATCAATAACAATTACTTTCGGCATTGCGAGCTGTAATTACATTGTCCAAAATGTGAGTTGATGGATACTTTACATATTTTTGGTGTCGAACGTAGTCCAAAGACCAGAGGATTGGTGCAGTGTGTACCTAAAATCTTTTATCCAGCTTCAGAGGCACAATAATAACCGAAAATGGAGCACTTATTTTAGAAAAATACGATAAGCAGCTTCAGGTAATCCTACACTTTTTTAGCTGTGTAGAAGCTCTGATTTCAGTTTTCATGACTTGTGCCAATTGAGATTTTTGTTCAAGATGTTATAAACTATTGAAATCCAAAGTTTCAAAGAATTTGACCGAAAGGCCTTTTCCATTGATTTTGTGCGGGGTCCTTTATGATGAAAACATTTCTAATTTCATGCAATATGAATAATGAGGCCTATGATCTTGATGTTTTGCAGAAATGTATTGTCAATGACAATATTAAACAGAATAAAGTAGGTGAGCGCGTTACTGGTTCATAGTTTAAATTCATTGTTAAAATCGAAGCTACTGTCCAGATTTTCAGATTGGATAACGAATGGATTGTCGTCGGCGCACCATGAATTTATTAAATTAATGGATTATTGTAGTTGGTCGATCGATAACTATAATGATTTCTTATAACATAATCATTATAGCTTGATAGATAATTCAATTGTGCTGAATAAATTGATTTTTAGAATGTTACGCATAATTCACATATTCAAATCACCGGTACATGGAGCAGTGAATCGAAACTTAGAACTGTTTACGCGTTGCTGTAGTTGTTCTATATATATATATATATATATATATATATATATATATATATGCAGTATATTCAGAGGAGCTCTTGCCAGAGGCTAGCCTAGTCGGTAGCGCGCTCGACTTCAGTGCGAGCGGTCCCGGGTTCGATTCCCGGTGGGGGCTCAAAAATTTCGTTGTTGACCCAGCATCGTGAGGACAACCGGACTGGTCAGCGTGGGAGCAGTAGACCAACTCCTCCCTTCGGGGAGAGGCCTCATCCACTAGTGGGTTAAATATGGCTGTGATTTATTATTAATATATTCAGGAAGACCCAAAGGAGGAAAAAGTGTTTATCTTAAAATTGTAGACAACAAATTTGATCCAAATTATTTGGAAAGCATAAAAATAAATATTGATACACAATTATAAGATATGGTACTGTTTTGTGTAAATGAATACGTTCTCTGAAATGTACTTTAGCTACCAATAATATACTAGCAGTTGCTTTGAAGGTTTTTTGATTGTCGAAATCTTTTTCCTTTACTTCTCCAGAGGCTAGTATATAAACTTATTTTTTAATGGAAAAGGGAGATAAACTATTATCCATTTAAGTCGAAATTTTGAAAAAAGACGTGTTTTTTGAGCCCTTACATCTGTAATTATTGACCAGTCATTGGTTTAGATTTTATGGCTAAACGTTTCTAGCAAAGAATTGGTTATTTTGAAAAGTCGGCCCTGTTTAGACGCCATTTCTGAGAAAACATATTTTGAAAAATCAATATAGTTGAGAACCTTGTATGTTTAAAAGCTCACTAAGTTTTATGATACGACGAGGCTTTGGTTTAGATTTTACGGCTGAATGTTTCCTGCACCACTTGGGACACTACTGACTTTGGACGGCAGAGGTATAACATGTTTTCGAAGAAAATGGCGTCCAAATATGTCGCTTTTCAGAATCAGCCAACTTTCAGTTGATGTTACAGTGAAAGCTACAGCGTTAACCTCATTGAGGTATTTCTGCGATAAAGTACCTTGAAGTTGAAAAAACAAATACGTACTTTGTTACGAAAGAGAGTTTTTTTTTTTAAAAAAATGGAATTTTCGATTTTGTTTTTAAAAGTTGTCAGAATTTCTGTACACCCTGTACAAATGATATGGGAGTAATCTTTTGACATTACAAACCAAAAAAAATATTGATCATATAAGAAAGAATGAATTCTTTATGTTAATTAGTTGCTAAGATATGTTTTTTTTTCGAAGGTAGTGCACCATACCACGATTGTAAATATAGAACAAGAGGTATGACATGTTATTTTACGAAGTCTAAAATACAAAAGCTGACATGATATATTGTTACTCCCTCTACACGTTGAAATTTATAATGAAAACATTTCCAATCATGCAGCGTGAATAATGAGGCTTACGATGTTGATGTTTTGCGGGGGGGAGAATGACAATGACAGTATTGAAGAAAGACATAGAGCGTTACCGGGTTCAAGCTTAAATTCATTAATAAAAGCTAAGTAAACTAATGTCGGGATTTGCAGAGATTGGGTAATACATTGTCGGTAGCTCAGCATGAATTTATCAAAATAATATATTATTTTAACCGGCCTATCTCTCGACAATCAGTATAGCTTGGTTTGAGTTTTACAACATTATGCATAATCCGTTTTAAAAAAAAATATATTCAGGAAGATCTGGAGGATGAGATAAGTATTCATTTCAACTCGTATACAATTAATTTGGTTTAAATTATTTGGAAACTACGTTGATACATGACTTGAGAAATGTGCTTTAATACACTGTTATAAAATATTTTCCATATCAAAGCTTTGCTTTTATATACTTAAGATAACCAAATAATAGCTGAGGAAAGCAATACGTTTTAATTTAAAACTAAAAACATGTAACAGTTTCGCCAACTACTTGGCTTCATCAGATACACTAAATTACATAATCAACACAACTTCTAACAAGACAGCAATGGCTGGGGTGGGGAAGGGCTGAAAGAGGTTCTGAGAACTATTTGGAAGAATAGTTATTGTGTTATAGGTGAAAAGTTGGTCAGAATTAAGGAGGGACTGAGTATAAGTTCAAGGTTGAGTCCAGTGCTGGCGAAGATTGCTATGAATGAATGGGAGAAGAAGGTACGGTTAAAATGAGGTGTGTCAAGTTAGTGTTTTTTAGTAGATACGCTGACGATTGCTTAGGGATATGGAAGAACACACAAAGACAGCTGGAAAAATTTGTAAAAGAAATTGAAGATGAAGAGAAAGACATAGAATTGTAGTTGTAAGTGGAAACGGATAATGCCATAGTATTTTTAGATACGAGGATAAGGAAGAAGGAAGGAAAGATATACACGGAATGATACCAAAAAAGTTGTGCGTCCGGGAACTATTGCCATGCTAGGAGTGATGTGGATTACTCGACGAAGAGAAACTTCATAAGCATCATCATGGAAGAAAGAATTAGGCTAGTGAACAGTGAAAAAGAAAAAGCAGAGAAAGGCATAGCAATTTTTCATGAGCAGTTTAGGAGAAATTGGTATGATAAAGGGGGGTTGAAGTACAGAAGAAAAGGAGAGACCAAGAAACAATGAAGAGAAGAAAGGCCGGCAGCGGAACAAAAGGAAAATGGTGAAGAAGAGAAGAAACTGTGGTGGGGGATAAAGAGTATAGGAGAGGAAACACAAGTGATAAAGAGAATGCTGAAAAAGATGGGAGGTATTTCAACGTACAGAAAAAAAGTAAGAGACTACTGGAGTTGCCGGAGAGAAGAGTCGAGAAGAGAAGGGAGTAATTTATAGAATTCAGGGGGCAGTGATTGTGAAATTTGCTATGTGGGGGAAACGGGAAAGAGGTTAAGAGAGCGGATAAAACAACTTAAAATGATAGGTTGGAGAGGGACAGAAATGCTATCTACAAACACATAAGAGACACGGAACATTGGATTTGAGTGAAGTGAAAGTGTTGGGACAAGAAAATAGAGGGACTGTTAAAAAATGGAAAGAACAAGATTTATAGAAATGGAAGGCGAAAAAGTGATGAACAGTGGAATAAGTTATTAAGGAGCTTTAAAATATAAATTGTGCATTTTGTGTAAGCCGTAGAATTTTTATGTTAAGTATAGTTTTCGTATTTATCTTAATTTTTTATTCTTTATTTTTATATCCGTTACAAAAATTCTACGGGACAAGCCTTATGTTGGGATTGTATGCCTTGATGTAGTATAGTAGCAACAGATGATGAGAGGGAATCAGTGAATAATTGTTAATTGAAAATTCACTTTGTGTAGACGGTAGGGATTGGCTGGCAGGTGGGCCAATCAGGAACCAGATAGCTGTCTTGTTAGAAGTTGTGTTGATTATGTGATTTAATGTGTCTGATAAAGCCAAGTGGTTGGCGAAACTGTTAACACGTTTTTAGTTTTAATTAAAAACTTATAACTTTGCTCAGCTTTTATTTTATTGTATCTTAGTTGTTATAAGATATGGTACTGTTTCATGTAAATAGTTAAATTTTCTTAAATTTATTTTAGCTACCAATAACATACTAACAGCTGTGATTCTCGAAAAAAATGCTAATTTTATTATTCCAGAGGCAATAATGAAATATGTTCTCGTGGTAAGGAGAGAGGAAACAAACCATTTTCTACCTATTCAGTCGAAATTTTTAAAAAAAAAGAAAGATCCCAGTAAAAAAACAATGAAAAAAAATTCCATTTCTGTAATTCGAGTGGAACTTGAGCAGTATGGTGTTTCCCGGAGTTGTGAAGCTGGAAATTTATTTTATTTTTTATTTAAATGTGCTGTTAAGTTGATCTAGATACAAGCTTTCTTCGGATTTTCTCCTGTACAGGAAGGAAGTGGAGCTGAGAATGGAATTTTCTGAACCAGTTTTTGGATTTATCACTTATAACGGGAAACACCGACATCTCTCGAGTGATGGCGTTTTTAACTTGTTGTCAATGCCTGGTCTGGTAAGTTATTTTAATTACTTTTGTCAAAATGTGTGGTTTTACGATATTCTGCTTTATTATATGTGTAATTTTTTCAAATGGTACTTATCGGCGTTGATGAGCATTCTTCAAATTCTGAAGAAATAGTTCTGTCACTTTTCTAACGTTTCAAGAGCTATTCCCGCTTAACGCCGGTAGGTACCAATTAGAATTTGGTTAGTCTTCAGCGCATCATGACTTTCTTTAAAAGTTTCCCCATCCATTTTCACAAGTAGGGCACATTTTATTCGGCGAGGCTTTTTTCTATTATATTGGAAATACTGTTCATGGGTTAGTGTCTCACAGAAAGAACGTAAAACAAACTTCCTTCATTGCTATGACGACCGCTAGAAATTTATTTAAACATTGGTAATTACGCAAAGGATTGATGAAGGAAGATGAAGCCGTGAAAATTTTCAAAGTTGCTGAATTCTTGGGTGACGTGCAGAAACTCTCAAGAGACTTCGCGCAAGTTCCCCTCGCGTTTGCAGAAAAGTTGTAGTGTATTTGAAATGTCTCGTCGTACAAATTGCAAAAATACACAAATCAGCAGCCATCGTCAAGCACATCAGAAACTACAGACCTTGAACCTTTTGCGCCTATTTTTGGTAATGTTTATGATATTTGGTTCATTTTAGTAACTACTGACTTCTTTTCGTCACGATACAAGAGTGCAATCCTTTTAATATCCACAGACCATCGATGCCCCAAGCGGGGTTCGAACCTACAACCTCATGAATGGCTGCCCAAGTCCCCAGTGCCATGTCCACAACTATGGAGTTTTGCTTTGTGCCAACGTTTTGTGAATGAATGTATCTCTGGTTATAATTGTCGCAAAACAATGAAGAAAGGCTCGTTCCGTTTCTAACAATCGGGTGGGTGGGTGGGGATTATAAACTTGTGTCGTAACCTAATGAACGAGAAGGGGAATCGGCAAAGACTAATTTAAAAAATAGGGGTTGTTCTTTTCCGCATATATCGTCAGAAATGGACTTCATACTGTGCAATCATTTGTTTCTGGAGACCTACAACTGTCACGTATACATTGGTGTAGTTTTGTTTCCAAAACTACACCAATGCCATTGGCAGTCTTTTACTATAGGCTGTGTATATCTACAGCAGAATATATTGGTAAATCAGAAACGCGAAAAAATTGCAATCTTATTATGTTTGCCTCAGTACACCGGCTGGTAGAACAGTGAGGGATCCCCCGTTGTATTCGTCATGAATAATAGCATAAATTGGTATAAAGGTCAAGAGGTGGTTCAAGTCAGAAACTGTACGTTATCCTCATTCGGCTCTGTTTCAACCGGAACCGGAGCCATCTCCAGAGGTACTATTATTCTCTATATGTGTTACACAAATTCAGCTGAATCTACAGTCAATTACCTGACGTTGATGAGGCAGCTGCATCCTCTCCCAATATCATTTGAATTAGAATTTTATTTAGCTCCTTTAGGCATCAAGACTCAGGCCTCCCAATGTTCGTTTTTCTGTGAATGAAGATGACTGTGATGTGTTGTTGTGTATAAATCAAATAGTGAGAAAAGTCTATGCGGCAACACACATTTTCGGTCACCATGAATCCTGCAAATATCGTGTATCTATTCCTAAACAAGTAAAAAATACTGCTGTGTAACTAAAACTTATGGTTAAATGTTACTTGAGAAACTATGACGAATCATTTCTCCATCTTTTTTTTTACCCTGTAGTCAAGATAAATAAAGTAGACTACAATAATGTCGGATTTATAGTTGATGTGGTGTACATATGGTATACAAAGAATTGTACTTTATAAATTATTTGTTCAGGTAGGCGATTAGCATTGATATTAAGATCAATGGCAATATATGTAATCAGTGTAAAAAGTATTACACGGAATATGTTATGGAACATGATTCGTAAGTAAATATTTAGATATATAATAATTTATAACATATAATGTTAGTAAGCAATAATAATTTATATATATATGTATATATACAAGATGCTGAGCTCCTGCGTAGCCTAGTCGGTAGCGCGCTCGACTTCAATGCGAGCGGTCCCGGGTTCGATTCCCGGTGGGGGCTCAAAAATTTCGGTGTTGACCCAGCATCGTGAGGACAATTGGGGAGCTGCTGTGAATCAAGACAGTGGCGATCACAGTGAGAGCTTCGGCTCTCCTCTCCCAACCCGTCTGGTCAGCGTGGGAGCAGTAGACCAACTCCTCCCTTCGGGGAGAGGCCTCATCCACTAGTGGATTGAATATGGCTGTGATTTATTATTATTATATACAAGATGCTGTCTACTACCATTTCTGCTAATCAAATTGATTGATGACACGTTGATCTCTAATGGAACAAAGATAGTCCACGAAAAGACGATAGCAATTTTCATTTCATTCGTTGATAAAAAGAGCAAGTTTCACGTATTCGTGAATTAGCTTTATGCAATGTTATGTTTTCTAGAGCACGTTTACGTATAAATAGCAGCAATTTATCATAACCATAGTGCCTCTAGATGGCATAAATTGCTTGGTTTCGCGTAAGCTACGTACCCAGATTTTACGGATTTAAATTTTCGAAAAAAACCTACACGTGGTATTCTTGAACATACGGTAATTGATAGTACACAAATGCTCCATTTTTGTGAAAAAAAAATAAAACTGAGGGTTTCCATTTGTTTTGAATTTTAAAAAAAGTGTAAAGTATTCTAAATAGGGTACTAGTGTATAGTCTACAGCTGTTAGATATACATTTATTGTGGGTTACGAATAGAGAGTGAGAGTCACACATGCTAATTACTTAATATGAAAGAAATGTAGTGTAAATTTTGTATTAGATGTAGTTAAACACTCCTTACATTTTTAAGAGGAAACTAAATATTTTATTTTCAGGGAAGATGGCACGGAAAAAATATTCCGACATATCGAAAAGTTGACTATGAACCAACTGGTTCTTTAAAAAAATGGTATACTTGAAGCTAATTCCTAGAAATAAATTATATTGATATATATGGTAAGGTTCTCGTAAACTGAAAATTGGACCTTATAAATGTTGATTAGTTAACTTAAAGTAGACTACGTACACTGTTTTGTAATGAAACATTTGCTTTACGTGTGTTTTCCTTCTGCTTTCCTCTTATATTACTTCCAAATTCTTTTAGTTTCTATGTAAAACTTCTTTTTCTCACTTGTAAAGTACTTGAAGTGCTGTTAATTCTATTGATTAAGAAGAAGATAAGTGTTTTTACGTATCGTTCGAAAGGCTTAAAAACCAGGGTGTAAATAACATGTTTTGTTAGTAAAAAACAAAACATATGTTTTTTTTAATACGTTTTTATAGACTGCATAAAAGTGTTTAAACCGTTTTCAACATTTTCTTAAAAATAAAAATTGGTAGGGGTTGTGATAGATACTCCATCTGAAGTAGTCTCTATAATGTTTCAGTCGCGCCTTCGGTCTATTCGTAAGCACTTACTAGAAATTATAGGATCTCTTTGACCAAATTTGATGAAATTTACTATTTATCAAAATTTAATGACAAAACTATATTTTATGTAAAAATTAAAAAGGTAAAGGTATAGCTTATGCAATGCTCACGCCCCATGAACGGCGCATGGGGTATGTGGACTCCAAATATTCTCGACCAATCGGCTGTCTTTATTTCCCAAAGTGCCAAGGAATACCATGGTTACTGTGGTACTTAATTTGATAGGAGGCTGAGTTAGCGTTGTAAAAAACGTTTATATCTGTAAAGTTTTTTAAAAAAGCTTTTTTAGTTTTTTGTTTTTTTCGAAATGTCGTTTAATTCACAGCAAATATTTAATGTTTTGCACTGCAGATAATCAGTGCAATGAGCAGGATTGAATTTAAGCTTTCACACATTCATCCCAATTTATTATTACTTTGTTTTCCTGCAGCCTTACGACGCAAATGATGGGATTATTTATGCCTTCACTGCCACATTGCTATACTTCCTATATCTTCACCCTCACAAACATAAGGAATTTACTAAGGACATACGGACTGAAGTTATTTGGTATAGTTTGTAATGAAATACTAATAAACCTCCAAGGAACTGAAGAAATATTTTTTGAATTATAGGAAGAATTTAAATTCCTAGAGATGATAAAGCTTGGAAGACATCTTTACTGTAAACTAAAAAACAGTGAATTCTTACCGAAATATGCTCTCATCCCGTAAATACAATACGTTAATTTCTAATTACGGTATTATTGAAGGAAGATATCTATTTTTGATTATGATTACCGCCCGCAAAATCAATTATTTTTAGTTCAAAATCCTGGGAAATAACCTTCATCTATTCAAGGGCAGAGATATACATTTGCGTTTACTAGTATATTGTGTTTCACTAAAAAAAATCGATGACATTGCTTCCTCATGCTCCGGGCTCCAAGCCTCGCCCCATACTGTGAAAATATTTACAAATAGAGACGGTGTAACAAAGGATATTTTATGTTATATGCGTATTTCAAAAGAGTTGTATAAAATGAATGAATACATGAATACTCTTGTAAACAAGCAACTACATATGAGTCTGTTGCAATAGGGCACTGAGAAGTATTATTTCAAAGCATATCATGACCTAGCCACGTCCCGCGGCTCCCCACGAGCTTTTTTGAAAGTATAGGAATAGCTATCGGCACGTAACAGTGTGGGGGCCATTTGAAAAATTGAATTTTAAAATAGGGTGGCAACGCTGACAACCGTGTGCTTGAGTACAGGAAAAAAAAAACAGTTTCGATTGCGTCGAATATGGTGCGGATACGTCGAACTGAATGGAAGTAGTAAATATTTAATTTTTAAAATTGATTGGCAAGACTGTCAACTGTGAGACAAATACCTGTATGACGCGTCCCAGTACGTACATGCAAAGTTTGGTCCTAATACGTTCAACGATATGGAAGCAATTAAACATTTTATTTTCTGAAATTGGCTGGCAACACTGACAATTGTGGCGCAGGAAGTACCCACATTACCTGTCCCAGTATCTAATGCACATGTCAGATTGGGTGTCAATCAATGCGGAAACGTCCAACAGTAACAAATATGAAATCTAGATTTTTTAATCGTTTGACAACACTGAGATACTGCGGCGTATGGAGTGCCTGTATGACCTGTCCCAGTACCTAATGAACATATATGTGAAATTTTAGTGTAAGTCAATGCACACGTGTAGATTTGTACTAATAAACGCATTTTTATAAGTTTGAAAATAGGCTGGCAACACTGACAGCTGGGTTGCTTGAGGTCGGGGACACCCAAAACTTCCTTCTATTGTGTTGAATGATGGGGCAGATACGGTATGGAAGAAACTTTTTAAAAAGTTGACAACACTGAGAACTGAGCAGCCCGGGATATCTCACATATACCAACAATTATTTGTAATGTTGGGTTTAATTTATATTGTATTTTTTCTTAATTACCTATATAAAAGTAATTCTTGCTTAAAGAGACATTAGCAGTATTACAAATCATTGCCTTGAAAAAAAAATGAAGGCTCATACTTTTTTTTTTCTATTTACAATACTAGGCTGAGTGTATCTCTTGCGCCAGGCATGGGAACACTGAAGATCAATTGTCCAGTGTCCTGGCCGAGATTTGAATTACACTTTTTGAAATGTTCTCTTAATCGGGCAACAAGTCCTGCAATTTCATTTTTACACATCTACATTTGGCTTTTATGGTTTTATTATTTTTTGAAGGATTACCTTTAATAAAGTGTGTACAGATTAAATCGTATTTTCTTTCTGTGGAACCCACTGATAATGAGTATAAACGAACAGCAAAGAAGCAGAGTATCTAATAAGTTCTACCACCCGACATAAACTCCAAGCACCGAATAAGAAATGATTATCAAATCTGCACAGTTACTCACTATTGTCCCTTTCCTCATAAACATAAAAAAAGAGCAATGTAATCATAGAAGCAAATACATGAAATATGAATATCTTGTTGTTTCATGTTATTGATAGCGTATCTCTTGCTTCTAGCATTCAACCGATAAAGAACAAATCAAAACAACGCATGTTATGTCTTCACCTGAAGACTTGAGGCGCCATAATACAGATTATTGTGGAAACTAGCTTTCACACGGGACAAATTGCATATATTTTACTGGTACACGCGCTTTCGTACTCTTAAAGATGATATGGTTCTCTCAAGGAAGGAAAATAAAATTAACATGTTTTAAACACGGCTTAAAAGAAGATCGTTTAAAACAAATGTTCAAAATGTTTAAAACAGTCGCCTGTGTTTAAAACATTTGTTTTAAACATTCCAACCCTGTTAAAAATCTAGTTTCACAGTCGAATTAGCCTCTATATTGGAATTTGAACGCAGATCCTCTATGCGTTTAATCCAAGATGAAAACTGGCCATTTACATGATGGAGCACGGACAAAGGCAAATTTATCGGACGGCTTCATTCATCCCTCCAGACTTTTACCTTACCTTCTTACCTGATGAAGCCAGTATATAAGTTGGCAAAACTTGTAGTGTTTGCACTCGCCGTATTGTTGTTCGATTCGGTGGCAGCGAGGATGAAGTGCCACGTTTAAGATAAATTTAGAATTTGGTCCTCTCCACGTAATTTACATTTGATCCCATAGCTTTAATTCATACTATTCATTCAACGCAGAGTGGAGCGTCGTACACACTTTAAATAACTTGTAAACTTGTATCGTGCAATTCGTATATTTCCGGTTAAGAAATAGGAGTCGCCGGAGGCCGGAGCTCAAGCAGTAGCGCGTCTGACTACGAATCGGGCGGCCGGGGTTCAATTCCAGCCAGGATGTTGGAGACTTTTCTTGAATGCTCCTATTCCTGGCGCTCTGAGGCGCACTCATCCTCCTATCAAATTGATCACGTGTCTCCTTAGTACATCTGAATACCTTCGGAGATAGAAGTGGTCGAGGGTGGGAGTGAATACCCCACCTGACTTCGTGTAATTGGTCGAGAATCTGTGTAGCGCTATCTCCGTTCCAACATGCGCCATTGACGGCACGTGCACATCACATAGGGGATAACTTGATGTGTTAAGAAATGAATTAAGGTGATGGCAACGTCACCCAACGTCTTTATGATAGTGACATATTTAATATTTAGTGTAATTTAGTAAGTGCTTAAATACTGTGAGTGTTACATATAAATAAAGAGTTAACGAGACACTGAAAGTGATCTCCAAGATTTTAATTTTATTGTATTACTTTTTAACCTCTTTTGGTTTGACCAGTGATTTGCATTGTAGTCTTATCAGGTAGATTCCATGGATTGGAACTTTCTATTAAAGTTAGATCTACACCACACTCAGATTTGAATCTGATACAGACTAGGGGTGCACAAGTGGCATTCATCAGTGAAATGATCCTTCTCTGCCACAGACTTAAATTCGTTTTCAAGGATGCTCCATTACAGGACTTCAATACAAATTCCTGCTCTTAACCATTAAAATAGAAGTAACTGATCAAAAAGTTTGTACTGATTACGTTTTTGGTTTATTCCGAATAGCCCATAAAAACAGGCCTGTTTTAAAAAAATAAACGCTTTGTAGAAGGTTTACATTCAGTAGTCATGGAAAGTGTTTGAATTATTAACATCATAAACGAGCTTCCGAGCTAAGGACGGGACCTACAGTTATTGGTAAAGTGAAGCGGTTGGGATTTCAATCTTACTTAAGGCCTTCAGGCAACTTTTGGCTCAGGCCGAATGGATGATGGTGAAAGAAGTGGTATAATTAAGATAGTGGGAGAAAACGGGAGAACCCCGAGAAAACCTTTCGCATACAGTGTTTTTCCACAGCAAAACCCTCATGGCACGAGCCGGGATCAAAACGGGGACACTACGTGCAAGAGATGAGCACTCTGTCACTGAATCAACGCGGCCCGTACAGGCGGTGGGGATTTGAACCTTTAATTACTATTGTTTGTACCTTTATTTTTCGGAAAAAAATCTTAGTTAACTTCATATTTCCGAGAATTTTATTGATATATCCATTTCGACCAACTAAACTACAGCTATTAAAACTCTAACAAATATGATTTGGAATCGAACCTGCCTCAGACCACTAGACCATGACGGTCAGCAGTGCTGCTGTTCTAATTGGTGTATGAAGAATAGTAGTGAAAGGAGAGGAATTAATACACTTGAGTACTGTTGAACAAACTTCTTAGGAAAAGTGCCTTACACAAGTTATGTAAACAATATTTTTATTGACTCATACATATTATACATACAAATAATTAAAAAATGAAGGATTTTCAATTTTATATTTTCGTTTTATAATTAACAGACTATCAAGCTTCTGTAATTGAAGACACGGTATGTTGCTTTTTATCTATTAACAGAACTCGATTATATCAATCTTATAATACTTAGTCTTTACCAATAGGCGGAAAATAAGCAACTATTAATTCTTTATCCTAGTTTACAAGAGAACAGTGAGAAAATGACTGATACTAGTTTAAGATAGCGAATGTGTATAACAAACTTCAAATAGAAGAGTATTATATAATTTCATTATTAAATAAGGGTGTTCATCACATAATAGTAATCAGTATTTAAATTATTTGAAGTGTGTTAATGCATGAACAGATTTGGAGAACTATGTTATTGATTTAATGTGCTATTTCCTCATTTTACTGGATTAGTACTCCGTGTTTGTAATTTGTGCGAATTTGTGTTCATTTTCGGGTGTTTCTGTACATTTCTTCATTTATTTATTTATTTATTTTTTTCGTTTATTACCATCTTAGTCGTTTGTGTGTATGAAACAAGAATGTTTTCTTATTTCACACTTTTCGTTTTTTCTTTTTTCTTGTGAGCATTCGTAACTAATTCGAATGAAGCATGTGCTGTGTTGCGTTTTTCTTCTTCTTTCTTTTGTATATTAATATATCTTTTTATAAACTACTTCCAATTAATTATGTAAGCTGTTTGTAATTCGAGAATTATTTCGATGTTGTAAAATAATAAATAAGGTACTGTAAGTTTTTTGGAGATGGCTGTTTGTGAGTTTAGGCAGTATTGGTATTGTGCATATGTTAACTTTCCTGGTCGGTTCGTTGTAGTGTTTCGTTGTTGTTCATTTTGTATGTATTGTGGTACTTATAACAATTTGTGGAATGGCGTTACACATCGTCAAATATTCCTACTCTCATAACACACACACACATTTTTATTTTATTTTACATATTCCTTTTTAAAATATTACGACCAAAGTTTATGAATCATTCTTTGTATATCACAAAACATCCAACAAGAATAGTGTAAAACGTAAAACTTTTATTGAAATATATATTTACATCAATATAATATTTGCATATTATTCGTAGGGAAAACACTCACGCATGTGCGTATGGCTACTCATTCACAAGTGGGTGATGTTAAATTTTCGCTTACTCACATATTATTTCTGAAGTATTTCTGTTGAATAACGAGATTTTTTTTTTCGCTCGGAGGGCTATAATTGTAAAATTAATACAATGCATACATACGGTGTAGTCCTCTAATGAATCGTGCTTTTTCACTAAATGTACGAAGTGCTTTTCGACCTTATACCAGAGATCATCCGTGCGTTCTCTTTAATTACAATAATTCCGGAATCAAATATGCGCAAAGGCAATCGAAATAAAGTTTGGACTCCTTTCATTGAGGAAATAGTGTACTTGGAAAACGCAAACAATAACATTAGTTCACTTTTAAGACCTTTAATTATGTCAAACAGCTCGCTTTAGGATTGTAAATAATAAAACGCAAAATAAATTTTTAAATAAAATTTGATAGCTCACATAAAATCATAGACAAAACATATTTAGTATTTTTTCTTAAAATTAAATCATTCAACATATCTGACCACACTTGCAAAACAGCAGAATACAAAATTCCAAATATGTAGGTCGTAGAGCGTTAACAAACTCTTCAACATATTCTTGTACATAACAATTCTTTTATTTCTTCTTTTCTATGTACATACACACATTTAAGTAAAAAGAAAATGTCAATACCCGATGATTTCTCGTATGAGATTGAGAAGTGCTTCCTGTACGCGTATTTAATGAAAGAACGGCAGCTTTATTAGAGTATTATATTATTTGTGTTTAAGTTTAGAAATAGCTTCTGTTCTCAAAAATGTACCCTTTTTGTCATTCGGATATATTTCATGCTTTAGAATTTCTCAAATTACTGGTTCAAGTAATTTTAAAATATGCTTGAAGTTCTAGTGCTGTACATTAGGTTTATCTTTGTTTTTAATAATGTATAGGGAGTATGCTCTATTTCCATATATCAACGGAAATTCTTCTTAATTAACAGCATACGAGTATTTGAACTTTCAGTGCGTAGCATGTGGAATTACGAATACTTCAAACTGGAAAATAACTTTCTTAATGTCTTTCAGGTTAATGGTAGAAACTGTACAACCATTCAAAAACTGTTTAAAAAGACGTCGGGCGAGTGCTGTACACAGGTAATTGTTATAATTAAATTTCCTTCCAAAGTATAGTAGCACTGTCTTAACTTGATTAGTTTTATTTATTGATTTATTTGGAATGTATAAATATTTTATATATATTTTACGCTTTAGATATATTTTAGATAGAAACTTCGCAACATGGGTTAAGATAGTGTATAAAAGATGTTTTGAACTAGAGATACCATATATTATTTACAGAGCTACCTTGATCACCTGTGTAGTCTTAAACCTCATGCTTTTTTTAAAAATGTCTTGTCTATTATTCTAGGAGCATATATCTCTTCTGCCCTATTTGAATTTGAATTTATTTGCAGCCTTTAGGCATCTCAACCTAAGGCGGGGATAGGGTGGGGGAAAGGACGAGGGAAGGTAATCGGTCAGGGTCTGTATTTGTAGGTACCATCCCTGCATTTGCCTGGTGTGACTGAGGACTAACCCTGAAAAAACCTCAGTCAGGATAAGCGGCCGCTCTGGGATCGTTCGTAGGACCTTCCGATTGTTGTTCTACCGTATTGAAGAATGAATGAGTGAACTTTGTTGCATTCAAATGTCAGAACATTGACAGCTGTAATATAGTATAAAACACGTGAAATGTATTTACAACTTAGGCATATGGTCACTGTATGTTAATACCATCAATTAGTTTATTTTTAATTTAATGGTTTTTTTTAAAACCAATACGTATACCTAACAGTATATTATCACCAATCTCTTAAAGTATACAAGGTAAAGTAAGTTTATTATACCTGAAAATTTATAAACTATGTAAGATATAGTTTTTCGTATAATGGATAGCTTTTGTGTATAATAATTCCATATAATTATAATACCGGTAAATATGCTTCTTTATTTACACAAGCTCTGTCTTTTTGTTTGGAACAAATATTCAGGTATTACCTTTTTTAAAAGTATTTTCCCACAGTGTGAAAGAAATGGTATCCGAATTATAGTTCGTACATTAGGATTAAAATTCATCATAAATTATTGATATTGTCTTTCGGGCTTTTTAAAATCTTTTACACATTTGTATTCAGTACTTACCGGCGTTGTGTGTATTTACGTATAAAGTTCAGATTATGGGGAACAAATAGTTTCATAGAGAACTTTGAATGTAATCAGCTTCATAATAGATTCGGGCATCGGAAGGGAACTAACCATATAAACAAGATCAGACATCAAAGAATAAAAATGTCTTCAGCAGCCGAAAAACGTATTTTGCTAACTTTTTTGTCTTGCCTGAACAGCTATATTTAGTATTGTAGCCTTCCCTCGTCAGAATAAATCATTTTGCTTTCGAGAGATTACATCCCATAATTAATTGCAGTTCTTCAGTATTTGCTACAAAACAACTCTCGTCGCAAAGTGCTTTATTTGTTCTTCCTGGCAGAGTGAGAACAATTATGGAGCAACTGAAGTGAAAGGATTCGAACTCTCATCTCGGAAGGTTTGGAAATACTGTTAAGGAATATCATGTGCCGTCGCGGCATTTGTTTATTATTGCTAGTACTGCTCCCACCACCACCATATACATTTTCACTAATTGTGAATAAATGTAAGTGTATAAACCATTTATGGTTGATACAGAACTGGAAGGTCAAGGAATTTGATTTTGGTCAGGAAATGCCAGAAAAAGGCTTGAGAAACAGCTGAAAGTCAGGAAATAACAGAATGTGTAAAGTTAGGGAAAATTTTACTGTTCGATTTCCACAATGCAAAGCGTAAATGACTCGATACTTTATTCTGTACGTAGATCAGCAAGAATTTGTTCCAAGTGTCATTAAAGTATGGAAAAATGGTCTCACAAATTCTAATATTTATCGTCCAATATTGACTATATGTAGTTAGCAACATTGTTCGATGTGATCAAGTGTATTGTTGCAATTGCGATTGTTTAGTAATAAAAAAAAAAAAAAATAATCGTAAAGTCTATGAGCGTTTCGCGAGGCTAAAGGGATGGTGGAGTCAACACAACTATAAATTAGTTTTAATGTTTTCCTAATACGAGTGTGTCGATGGCCAATGAAAGAATTCTCCAAAAGACCAGGAAAATTAGCATTATTTACTATGTGGCAACGCTGATCATCGGTATTGCAGTCTTTGTAGGATTTCTGTTGGTTAGTAAACAGTGAGATTTACCCTCTTTTAAAAAATCAGTAAGACTTGATTATTCGCTTTAGGAATAATGTACCTGGTAAGACTAAGTAGCAATAACAAATAGCAGTTAACAGCAACAAAAAATAATGTATGTAATAATTTCTGCTAATATGCTTTAAAGTAATGTTTTCTCTTCTTTCTTTCTTTAGTTTGGAAATATTCTAAAGTGTGAAATCGGGAAGCGTAAGGCTGGAAATTATTCTTTGGAGGTAAGTTTTTCATATGAAGAATGTTTGTTCTATATGACATTTGCTATTTTTTCTAATTCAGTTTTATTATATGTTGTGTTTCCCGTTGTTAGTCGCATTGTTAACAGTTGCAAATGGACCGTGGGGGCTCAGTGGTAGAGCGCTTACCTCTGGTGCGTTTGGTCTTCAGTCCAACCCCTCTTGTGCCATGTGGGCTTTGTGGTGAACCAACGTCATGTCCGTATGTTTTCTAGTGGTCCTCGTGTTTCCTTTCACTTTCTTGATTCCACCAATTCTCCCATCATCCTCCATTCGGTCTGAGCCAAAATTACCGAAAGCCCTTAAAAGAAATTCAACAGTTACAAATAATATTAATAGAAGAAGTTAAAATAATTAATACCAGATAATTTGTGATCGTATTTGGTAAACATATTGAGCATGTAGGTGGAATTTGTGCGGCTTCAAATAACCAGTTGGTGTGTGCAAATATGGAAGTTATTTTAATCTATTGCATTACATGAATTATACGTAAGTTTGAACGTAAAGCCGGTCTTACTAACATTATCAGTATGGGTAATAAGGGAAATCAATCTCAGATCACTAAAGCAGTTCTTGTAAATATCTGTCATATTGATCCAGGCGTGCACAATTCTCTTATTGAGTTTGAAAACACATTCCTCAGAACAAATTTGTGCATCACTAGCCATTATTTTAATTAACTTAATTTACATTGTGTGGGTTGGACAGACAACTATGACCTACCTCGTCTTAAGGACTGACGACATTCTACGAAAATACTACTGGAAATAGGGATGTTCAAGCAAGCAGCCAGGACCTTAACCTAAGTCTCTGTCCAGGTATTTGCGAGGAGAAACTGAGAAATTACTCGGAAAACCTAGTCTATGTGGTCAGCTGCGTTCCTCTTCAGTCCTAATCTAAAGTGCACGACCGTTACCACTAGATACGGAAGCTTGGTACTTCCCTTTAAATTAACGTCATTAGTAAGCATTAACGAAAAATCCCTTGTTCAAAATGATAGGAGTTAGTTCCGGTACGGAAAATGGCGTCATTTTCGAGCTCCCCTTCTTAATTTACCTTTTCACAGGAACACTTACATTTTTAGGTTTGTGGTTCTATGAAGTTTCCGGGTGCCAACCATTGATAATCTTTAAAAATAATATGTTTTTTTTTTTCTTAGAAAACAAGGAGAAAAATTAAACAAGGTAACAAAAAGAAGTTCTTGGCGTTTCTGACGTCGCATGGAACGTTAGCAAAAGGTGCTGGATGAAGATAGGGATTACCACGATGACTAACTGTAAGTGACAGTTTCTGTGTACCTTACTGTTTCTGACACTCAGAAACGTCAAGAATATTTTGGTTATCTTGTATTCAACAAAGTTATGTAATATCGTCGATATTTTCGAAACAATGGTAGTTTCATCTAGCGGAGCAATGTTATTGTCACCTAACGGATCTTATAAAGGCTCACGCGGCGCCTCGTGATCACAACACGAACTCCAATATTATTCTCAGTAAAGCGAAAAATTTGGTAAAAATGGTCTATCAACTTAATTCAATTAGACCTTATTCAATTTTTTTGTGCAACCATGTAAAAGCGGTGCTGCCTTCTATTGACCACACTCCCAACATTTATTAGTAATATATCGATATTCAAGTAGTTTTGGTTGTGATAATTTATATTGTAATTTTTTCCTAATATTTAATTGATTGTTTTAATTAACTTACTTTGTTACTAGGCAACGTCCATTATTGATAATACGTACATAAACATAGAAAATTATTTATATAGTCATTATCACTTGTTCAGTCATCACTCATCTTCATCATCATCGTTATTTCACTGTATCATTACTAATAAAAACCACAATTTACATACAGGTTTATGTACTTCAGCACATATCACTCAATCATTTAATTAATGTACTATGTATATAGGTATGTGTGCGGACCGCCACATGGTACGCCATTTAAAGTACCTATTCTCATTTGAACAAATATTTTGAATCTTAAGATGGCGGACGGTACATGCATACTTGGTTTCATTTACGCAGGATATGGGTGCATTAATGTTCTGTAAAATCTGTAGAAATTATGAGGATGGTTTAACGTTGAATCACTGTATACATATACAGGGTGTTGGATAATGCGTACTTTAAGGGTACCTGAGGTCAAACTAAGAAAAAGTTGTTAAAAACGGGTGTAGAATATTCAGTACTTTCGGAGCTGTAGGCTGCAGAATGCGTGGGAAAATGAACTTCAGAGTGGATTATTTCGAATACGAAAAATCGGAGAGTAGGCGGATCAGAAAATATTAAAGGAAGTCACACCCAGGCTATCCAAAAATGCAATTTTGAAAATTCTACAAGCAGGTTGCAAGGGATTACCGAAAGAAACCAGAGGATTCCCAAAAATTCTTCCAAGTAAAGGTGGGGCCAAAACAGCATAAATTAGACGACTTCTAGAGAGGTAACAATAATTCGTTTACCGCATGTCGATATTTCAAGTAGATTCCGCATGCGAAGCGCTTATTAAAATCGTGAAGGATTACATAACTGTCAGAAGTATGAGTTCTATATACGAGGGTCATTAAACTCGAACTGGCAACACGAGACAAATGACGAACGTAGTGTGTGCCGTGGATGTGTACGAGTGAGTTCAACGCTGCTGCGGTCCCATATTACGGTGTGCGTGGCGAGTAGACAGTGTTAAAGTAATTGTTGTGTGAAATACCGCCCTAACGCAATGTTCACGAGTGCAGAACAGCGTGTGTTTATCAAATTACAGGTGGCACGAGGGCGAAATGCTAGGACGATTCACAGTGGATTAGTAGAGGCCTGTGGTGAAGCTGCTCTACCGTATCGGAAAGTGGCGAGATGGGTTACAGCATTTCAGGCGGGACGACAGTCAACAGACAGAATGCACGGTGGAGGGCATGTGCGAACGGCTACGGACAAAATTCAATTCTTGCAAGACTACGGACACAGCTTGACGGTGATCGGTGCTGGACTTTTAGTGAATTGGCGAAGGAGTTGCATTTCGTCCGGATCAGTGTTCCGCATACTAACACAAGATCTTGGCATGCGGAAAATTGCAGCTAGATGCTCTAACCGAGGAGGTTCAAAAGTGGCATAGGTAGGAATGTGCGCGCCTACACCTTCAACGTTACCATGAGGAAGGTGATAACTTCTTGCACCGCATTATTGCAAGTGACGAAACGTGGGGAAGATCCTACGAGCCTGAATTGAAACGTCAGTCGAGTGAATAGCGCCACCCAGAATCTCCACGACCGAAAAAGCTTAGGCAAGAACCAGCAAACGTGAAGGTGATGATGATAATGTCATACGACCACGAAGGCATTATCCTGTCACATGAAGTTCCACCGGGCGTTACTGTCAATGCTGCATACTATGCTTCATACCTCAGTCACCATTTGCGACCAGCATTGCGGCGCAAACGTCCACACCTCGTGGAGTCTGGACCAATTCTCCTACACGACAATGCCCGATGCCATA
>JAGDQP010026728.1:0-15133 GCA_022664845.1 Lepisma saccharinum
TTGCTAAATTATTCTCGATGTACCTGAGGAAGAGTGAAATACCGTCAAGTTCAAATAATGCTGTTATAATTTTGTTGTACAAGAAAGGGGACAAAGAATGCGTCGAAAAGTACAGACCAATTAGTTTACTGTCAGTTCTATACAAAATGTTCACCGAAGTTATTTTAAATTGTATTGAACGGGACTTGGACTTTAACCAGGGAAGGAAAGCAGCTGCATTTCGTCTTGGATTTAGCACAATGGATCACATACAAGCATTGAATGAAGTTATTTAAAGGACTAATGAATATGAACTTCCAGTATGTTTGGGATTCATAGATTTTGAAAAGCTTTCGATTCGGTCTCCTTATCAGCAGTACTTAAATCACTTGAACATCAAGGCATCGAAAGTGCATACATCAAGTTACTGCGAACATTTACTCGACAGCCACATCTGTCATTAGACTACATCAAGAAAGTGAAATATTTTAATTTGGAAAAGGGGTAAGGCAAGGTGATTCAATTTCTACAAAATTGTTTTCAGCTGTCCTGAAGAGAGTGTTCCAAAATTTAAACTGGGAGGAAGTTTGAATAAAAATTAATGGCGAATATCTTCATCACCTACGATTCGCTGATTATATAGTCCTGTTTGCTTCAAGTGCAGAAGAACTACAAACCAGAATGGAAGAACTGAGTATTGAGAGTTCGAAAATAGGCATTAAAATTAATTTAAGTAAAACAAAGGTCATATACAATCAACATGCTGGAAAGAGGGAAATAAAGATTAGCGGAGAGCCAATAGGCATAGTTGATGAGTATGTTCACATAGGTCAGCTCAAAACATCGAGATTGAGAGTCACACAAAGAGCAAAGGAGAGATGCATGCTAGGAATAACCAGGAGGGACAGGAAGACAAATGAATGAATTCGCGCACACACAAAAGTAGAGGATGTAATCAAGACTGCGAAGATGATGAAGTGGAGATAGGCCGGTCACATAGCTAGACGAACAGGTGGACGACCAATGTACTACATAGGATTCCAGAGAAAAGAAACGACCGAGACGACGTCCAAATGCACGATAGGTAGATGAAATCAATCGTTTTTCAGGAGCTACATGGATGAAGATAGCAGCAAACCGAGATATGTGGAAAGAAAAGGGGGATGCCTCCATGCAGTAGTGGATTGAAAACATCTGAATATGATGATATATATGTTTATCTTCTGGCTGTTTATCAAAATATAGCAAGTTGGGGGTTGGGGAACTTGTGATACTTGAGAATTGATTATTGCTATTTAGCGATTCACAAAGGTTTGAACCGACTGGCCGTAGCTCAGTTCCCCAGTAGCACAGATACGTGTTTCCAGCGTTGATTTGAGGTTCATTTCGTTGATTAACCGTTATCGGTTGAAGAAAAATATTTTAAACTATATATCAACAAAGACGTTATTGCGCTGAAAAGACGTTAAAACAACGTGTATTCAATATGTTATTTTCAACTATGGTATAATATATTTTGTTTAATGCATTTCTTACTAATGTTATATCAAAAATATAATTAAAAACTAATTTAATGACACAAACTAATTTTGGTGTTCTCATGTGCACGTTGAAAACATATTGAATTTTAAACCATATTTCAACGAAGTTAAAATTTTGTTTATACGACGTTAATGTGACATACTTTCAAGTATCATTCATACTATATCCTAGATTTCGTTTCACACTTGCATTTCTAAGTTAATTGTTTAACATTATAATTAAAAGCAAATACAATGAAAATAACTATATTTTTCATGTTTTCATTTGCATTTTTAAAAAAAAGTTGAATTTTAAACTATATTTCAACGAATATTTACTTTCAACGATACAGTAAAAGAGAAGTGACCTTTCCAGCTGGATCCTTGGATAAGTGGTCAACGTGTCGGGCTACGAACGAGGATTGCAAAACGATCCTGTGGTCGAATCCCACAGCAGCAGCTCGGATTATTTACTTTTGGAAAATTAACCCGTATATCGTGATAAAAGCAACGGATAAAATGAAACTAGATGTGTGTATACCAATAGACAGCATTCATGCTCTGTTTTGTCCAACTAAACCCGTTTCTTCATCGTTTCTCCTCAACCATTATAAACCGTTGATCAGGCGGACATTTCGGTACATTTACAACGTTAACATAACGTTTCGGTACTAACGCTTAATCCACGAATTTTCAACGTTTGTGTGCTACTGGGGTTAGAGTGTGCTAGCTTAGCAATCGCTTGGTCCTGGAATCAATTCCAGCTGCGCTCATTCTGACGGAGGTGTTCAGAGTTTTACTCAGTCACACGACCCAAATGCCGTGATGGTACATTCAAACTAAACCCTGGCCGATTTCTATCCACCATATTTTCCACTTCTCTACTCCGGCGAGAGCTAAAGTTGCTTAAGAGACATACACATAACTAAATTCAAATCAACAAAGGTTTTACTTTTATAACTGTCCTTGATTTGAACTGTATTTATGGTCTTTAGGCATGTTTATCTTAAGCCAAGACCGGAATTCTGCCAGGATTTTCAGTGTGGAGGGGGTAAGGTCAAAATTAGGAAGGTGTAAGTGGAGGCTCGTACGGTTTCTATCGATTTTTAACCACACACACATGTTAAAGTTGGGGGGTGTTGTCGAGAATTTGGAGGGTGACACCCCCTTAGAGAGAGTCTGGCGGAATCACTGTGCCGAGGTAAGGTACAGGAACAGATGTGGAAATTTATTATTCCAGGAGCACTCTTTCCAGAGTTTTGCTCAGTCACACCAGGCAAATGCAGTGATGGCACCTTGAATATTGTCCCTGGCCGACGCTTTCACTAATCCTTTCCCCTCCTCGATCACGGCTGGAGCCTTAGATATCTGAAGCATAAATAAAATTCAATTTGGGAGGCCCTAATTTGAAGGTGAAATCTGGGCATTAGTCTGGTGCGACTGATGAAACAAGGGGAGAGCCTGAGATAGGATCGCTGGCCATTGAATTTGGACACGGAACATTTCAAATGTAAAGTCTACAAACTGAACGACGGTTGCTCTATACACATCATTGTATTGAACTTACAGTTTTATTCAAAATTTGTCATCTTCATCTGTAATAAATTTAGACATAAGAAAAACAAAAATTCTAGGGTCGAATGGATCAACGTTATAAGTGAAATTTTAAAGAAAAATGCAAGGATTTGCAAGAGTATGCTTCGAGCTAAGTGTTTCACTTATATTTACAGTTTCTACTTATTAAATGTTTCGTAAAAATTCTTGAAAAACACTTTTTTTTTAATGTCGCTTACAACGCTTTTCCTGTCAAAGTTTCAATTGTTTTGATCTTTCAGTTTGAGAATTCTCTGGACGTTTAAGAAATGTTGAAAGCATATATGTTGATGTGATTTTTTAAAAATGATTTATGGGTTGGATAGGTAAATATAGCGTAATCAGGTTACGTCTGAGAGATGACATTCCTTCCTCTCTTCCAGGAAAAAAGGATGGTACTGAAAGAATAGACGGTTTACAAAGAAGAATTGGTTGAAGGAAATAGAGAAAGATCAAGATGAGAAGGAATATTGAGAAATGTAGGGAAAGAAGCGACAGATGAAGAAGGAAGTAGAGGACAGGTAGATTTGTAGATGAATGATGTTTAATTGAACTATAGAGAACCATATAATAGAGAATTTACCTCCATTCTGAAATGTGTACGCATTTTCTCCTGACTTGGGAATACTTTCTTGCCTAGCCGGCAGATGTCTCTGAGGCTCAATATCTTATTATCTGAAAGAACTTTCATAAACTAAATTCTGTGATTGGTCCAGCATTTCATGTTAGCTGAAATATGGCAGTACGAACCAACCATAAGTTTTAATTTATCAGGATGTTTAAGAAAAATAAAATATGAACATCAGCGAGACAAGAAACTTCTTCGAAGCCAGAAAGACATGCGGAGACACTTTTTTATTTACAGGCTGGTTCTCTATATTTTTCTGTATTTGAATCAGTTTTATACGTATTTACAATACTAAAGAAGAATAAAAATACTGAAGAAGCATAAAGATGAAGAAAAATACTGAAGAAGAACACTAAAGAAGAAAATTAATACCAAGGAACAAGAACAATACTGAAGAAGAAAATGACTAATGATGAAGAATACTGAAGAACAAGAATACTGAAGAAGAACAGAAGAAGAAAATGAATACCAAAGAAGAAAAATAATACCAAAGAAGATGAAGACTACTGAAGAAGAAAAAGAGTAAAGATGAATACTGAAGAAAAGAAGAAAACGAATATTAAAGAAGAAAAAAGAATACTAATGAAGAAAAACAATACTGAAGAAGAATAGAAGAAAATGAAAACTAAAGAAGGAAAATAATACTGAAGAAGAACAATAAGACGAAAGTGACTAAAAATGAAGAAGAAAAAAGTAAATGAATACTTAAGAAAAACAGAAAAAACTAAATAA
The DNA here is from genome assembly GCA_022664845.1 of Lepisma saccharinum. Taxonomy (NCBI): domain Eukaryota; kingdom Metazoa; phylum Arthropoda; class Insecta; order Zygentoma; family Lepismatidae; genus Lepisma; species Lepisma saccharinum. The sequence continues at coordinate 4,453 of JAGDQP010026728.1, forward strand.
TACTAAAGAAGAAAAAGAATATTAAAGAAGAAAAATAATATTAAAGAAGAGAAGAAGAATACGGGAATATTGGGTTAAAACTACCTGCAGTAATTTGTCTTTCATCATTAATTAGCTAATTTTGCAACTCAATTTGCGTTATTGAAATACATCTGATGCCGAGATATGTGATTCCTTTTTTTTTCTCTGCAGATGAAATTAATTGTCTGCTCCCACGGTCTGTTTGTTTTCCTATAGAGAACATATTGAGCATTATTATTTAGGAGAAGTAGAGCTGCCTGCCTCATACACAAATCCACCCAGCGGTGAATCAAATTCATCTTTTGTTTCTCTAGTGACGTCACAATGGTCCATGCAATAGTTATGAATGGCCTCGACAGTATTGTTGGTAGTTTACATCTGCCTAAGTGTTAATTAATCTCTGTTTGAGCTAGTAATCAGACAACAAATGTGCATTAGTGTTGTTTATAATTAATACATATTTTTTTAATAAATAGGATGAGAAACAATAAGGTATACAAAGCATGATTTTCTGTGTAGTAGGCGAGACTTATTGTGAATGTTAGTATAGCTTGTTTCAGTTCCCAATGCAGGTGACTGGCGGTCAAACCGCGAACTAACATATCAACACACACAGACTTACTGTTAGTCGAATAGTGAATGAAGTGGTGCTAACTGAAGAAGATTCGTGTGGATTATCATACAAGGCCCGAAGCGCTTTGCTATGTAGGCTTATATTCTGCTGCTTAATCGCCCAGTTATGAATGGATCATGAATAATAATGTTCATAATAATAATAATTTGAAAGGGAATGCGAAAATTATGGTAACTGTTTTGGCCAAAGTGTTCAGAAACTAATTGTGAAAAGAGCATTGAAGTATCTGTTTTCACGAACGCTCCCCTTTCGCGGCCGATTGCTTCGGAGTCTAAAGAAAATAGGAGAGAGAGAATAGACACACCATACAAAATTACAACGAATAGAAAAATTGGGTATAAAGTAGTGGGATGGGTAGACTTGCCTCTATTTCTTTGTTAAATGTTAACGGTTGGTAGAAAAATATGAAGGATAATGCAAAGCAAAAATCTCTAACAATAGATGACAGCACTGGCTCCGTACCGTCATCTGGGGTGTATTCGGACACTTTTTCAAGATTTATTTAAAAAATTTACAGTCGTAATATTAATAGCACTGCAACCAAAAAATTATTTAAAAATACCTATGACTTATGTATGAGTTTGCATAATACAAAAAGCGTACACATTATTACAACCATGATTTAAAAAATAATAAACAACGTCCAAAGTCCCCACCACCACCACCACTGTATCCGTACACAAGGAATTTTCCGTTTATTTCGATGTACGTCTTGTAACAGAGGTGTCGTCGGATACATTTCAATGATTATATACCGTCTTCTGTGGATTTGAAAGTGAATAGTGTTATATATTTAATTTTTTATTAATTTTAATGTGTTTTTCTGACATTTCTGACCCGCATGATGACCTGGATGCTTATTTTTATTCTTGTCAAAGGGAGTACTTTTTGGTATCTGATATTAACTGGCAGCTTGTTTAATAGTCATTTTCTCTGCAGAAGCAGCACGAATATCTTTCTGCAGATTCTCATTGTTATAATGTTGATAAGGCCACCCTCCTACAATCTTCTTGTATGTTTGAACCATGTCCGAAGTCACCTCACGTCTCGCTGATAGTTTCAATAAAGAAACTTTGTGTCTCGCCGTTAACAGCTAACAGAGAAGTGATATCGGTATTTTCTTAACAACAGATGGGTCTACGAATGTAGACGTTCGACATACGCTACCACACCACAAACCCTTCTGTACTGAGAGCGCCACCACTCAAAAATTAAAATAATAATAATAATAATAATACACGAGACAACAACGACAGATCGTTTCACTTACACTGTGACAATTAACTGAAAAACGCAGGCCTACAACATATATTTTTTAAGCTTTGTTACTTCTTCGAAGCATTCCGACAACAATAAGCAGCATTCAAAAGCTAAGCCGGCTAAGTGTTCGAAGCCACTCCAGATGGCGGTATGTCTTTTAATGCATATTTATCGTTTGATGAAACTGTAATGCTGCTCTTACAAATTCAAGCCTACAGAGTTCAAAACTTTCAAAGAAGACAGTTCATAACCATTTGAAGAATTCTTTTCTAAAAATTTGAACTCTCTAGGCTTGAATTTGTAGGAACAGCATTACATTCTTTTTCTGGCTTTATCTTGCCCATTACTACGAGTAGAATGGATCCTCTTCAATCTGATTAATTTTAGTACACTCATTCTCTGCTAAGTCCCTTCCCTCGATGACATTTGCCAACCCTCCTTCTGGACATGTCTTCTTCATACATCTTCCGTTTCATTGTTTTCCGCTTCATTTCCATCTCTTTTGTAAATTTTTCTCCTTCGCAAAATTTTTCATCCGTTTTCAAAACATGCTTCAGATCCTTCGTCCTCTGCCTCGCTGTTTACATGCACCGGAGAAGACTAATACAATTGGCTCCATGCTTGTGTATTCTCTTTATATAAGTAAAAAAAAATTACCAAAATGGCAATAGATACAAGTGGAAATAAAAGACTGAGTCAACTGGAAAGGAAATAACAACATGGTTCAAATATTTCAATGTTCTGAATCTCCTTGATGAGATTTGCCTTTCTCTGACGCACTTGAACGAGATATTGTTTTTCCGCAGCGTAGCGTATGTAATGCGCTTATCTTTTTTCCATCTTGAAATGTTCTTCAGGGAACTAACATTTCTTTTAACAGTAAAGAGCTTTAGCTATTTTGTACGATATACTTGTAATGCTTTTCTTATACTAAACAATAACATCAATCAGATATAATAGAATTTAACTAAGACAATCGATGGCTTTACAAACAGGGATCGAGAACACAATGTTTAGAAAGAACAAAAGAATGTCGGGGAACTGCAGTACCATGGAACACATTTTACATCTGTTTCATGATACAAGAGCCTGTACGAAATCACTAACGTGACGGCATACTGAAAATTTTTACATGTGATACAAAAACTTATCTAATTCTCTTGTTTACGGTTACTATTACGTATGAATTAAAACAGCTACGATTACGACGCTATAAACCAATAATTAAATCTCAAAAACACTTACTTTTTTAATTATCAAAAATACTTTATTTTTTCTTTCAATTAACTCAACACACAGCCACCTGAATGCAACAAACCTACAAGGCTACTGCCTGGGAAGTTTTACAGTCAATATACTCTACGAAGAAGCCGCTATATAGTATAGGAAGTGAGAAACACACACCTGTTCCAAGGTACATTATGCTCAAGGTCCAACAATCTCCGCTATATAAAAGCATTGCCTTTTATGGTAACTCGTGGACGATTGAGGTTAGAACTCTATATCAATCGTAAATTAAACATTTTAATCCCAGGATGCTTTGCGATATTCCCCTCTCCCCTTCATTCGATACTCTATTCACTGAAGTGACAATTGTGAAAACTCTCGCAAACCATACTGGTATTTACCTGTCCTTTCTTTCCCGGATTGAAGCAGCCCCGGATTACTACCGTAAATAAAAAATGGATATATTCTTCTACGGTTTTTCTTTTCTATTTATTCATATTGTAGATCCTATTTTTCTTTTAATACTCGCTTTATATTGTAGAATTTAAGAGGAACAGGAACTTAGCTACTGCAGCCTACAAAAACAAGCGTTCAATTTAACATGGATTTCGCACATTTCTACGAATACGAACATTTATATGTGCTTACTTCGAAAATATAGTTTCAATAGTCCATTAAACACAATATGTGGCAAAGTAAAAATAAATAACTGAAGTCTCCACGACGTATTTTTTTCTTAGAAATAAAGGATGTTTTAGTAGCCCATGTTACAACTTGATTATAGAACTTTCCATTATAATAATCCTTATTTCTAAACAGAAAATAGCACGCATGATTTTCACTTAAGTACCTTCATAATTCCACGAAATATGCTGAAGGGGCTATTAAGTTATTTTTTCGAAGGAACCACATGAAACTACGATATTCCTAGAAATGGATGAAAACCCATGTTAAATTCCACGCTTATTTTGCATGTCGACGTAGCCAACTCCCTCTCCCTCTTAAGGAAACTGATGAACTGTCCAAAAGCAGGCCAAACTATGGCATATGAAGAAGACTAGGAGTGTTGTACTGTGTCTATGGAGCTGGATTGAACTAAATTATTGGTTTTAAACTGTTTGTAATATTAATTGCTATTTTAAATGATGTTTTACAGAATATGTTTAAAGCCAAACTATTTGAAGGAGCGTTCTTTTTAGTTTCACTAGGTGAACGCTAGATGTCACTACTTTTGTTATCTAAAAGCGAAGTGAGCAATTTTTTATGGGAAAAGAATTTATTGTTTTCGTGTGGTTGTTAACGGCACATGATTTAAAACGGATAACCGACATGCAGTTAATCATTTAAAAGTAATTCAATACAAGTTGTTTTATATTGTGAAGTATTATGTACATCAGTTAAATGTCCGGACATGGTACATAAATAGGTCATGGCGGGAACTTCAAATTAACAGATGCAGATAAAACAAATATATTCGCTGGTAGTCTCCAATCAGTATTCACACCTGAGGTAACATATATTGTAACAAGAACCTCACGAACAATAGAAAGAAGAAACGATCCACACTAACAACATCTGAAAATCAGCACAGACCATGCTCTGGATGAAACTCATCCATTAACAACACAAATCACAGAAGAGAAAATCACAGATGTCACCAAACACAAAAAGAACACTGCTCCGGGATTTGATAGTATAACATATCGTCATATAAAAGAGGCACCTTTCACCTTACTCACACTACTAGCAACCAGATATTCTTTCATACTCCGGACTGGAAACTACCCAATCGAATGGAAGGTATCTAAAGTGCTAATGTTTCCAAAACCAGACAAGGATAAAACAGACCCGAAATCATACCGACCCATACAGCTAACCTCAACTCTAAGTAAGATACTAGAATGAATCCTTGTTCGTAGACTGCATAATCACCTACATAAGTATGACCTATTATCATATCATCAGGCCGGATTTAGACCGAGCTTCAGTGTAACCGATAATCTGTTGAGACTAACAACGATAATAACCAATGCGCCATCTTGCCTATTATTATTCGACCTCGAGAAAGCATTTGATCACATATGGCACGCAGGTCTTTTCCACAAGCTGCATAACTTCCGCCTCCCAACAGCCTATGTTAGACTAATATATAATTTCCTGAAAAACCGCATGGCCTATGTAGCAGTCAATGACAGTCTATCACATCCTATATTTCCACATACAGGGGTGCCACAAGGATCTGCTCTCTCTCCATTACTATACATCTTGTTTGTACCCCAGTTTGTTTGTACCCCAGTTTGTACCTTCACTTTAACCGACGACACAGCCTTCATTGTCTGTGGTAACACCATCCAGCATATAAATCGGATACTGCACCGAGCCATATGTGATGTGTAAAATGGCATCTCAGAATAAACGTACTCAAAAACCCAGGCACTCGTAATACAGCCGCCGAAAACTGGAAGCAGAGTCTAACGCAACCCCCAATAAGTTAGAGCTAAACCTGAATGACACGAAGATCAGACCACGCACATCTGCTGAATATCTTGGAGTTACCTTCGATAAACACTTAAACTGGAAAGCTCATCTCGGCCATCTCAATACCGCAATTTCCAACCGTTTGAGCTCCTAAAGCGGCTAGCCGGCACCACCTGCGGACTCAAACCAGACATCATAATACACGCGTATAAGTTGTTTATGCGACCATGCATTACATACGGTCATATAGCTTGGATCGCAGCGAACAAAGCATATTACAACCGGCTACTCATCCTAGAACGCCACGCACTACGGTTGGCCTCTCGCATCAAGCTCCCAAGTCCAACCAGGGAGTTATATGAAAGAATCACGTTCCCACATGTAATAGAACACCTCGAAAAACTGAGAATAAAGTATATCACCAAACGGTGGACTAGTACCCACCCAGCATTCCTGGATACTACCCACGTCGACGCACAACAAGATTGTGAACCTCGACATCATCATCCTTCACTTCATCACCTACTGGCGCTGTACAGACTAAACAGCGAACAGGATCAAACCCTAAACCTGGAGGTACTTAATAGATACCCGCCACCACAGCACAGTGCAACCATACATCAATCAGCTGCACAATAAATAACACGTTGATATGCACATACAGTATATTAGGCTAGCCATACTATCACACATTTGATTAAATTCGCATAATCCATAAATCAGCCATTGAAATCTACATATGTTAAATAGCACAACCGAAGAGACGGCATAACCGTCTGCGGAAGACATATGAAACCAAAACCGAAAGCAACTTCAAATTGGAGGACAACATAAAGGATAATGTAGAGGGAATTGTTATACTTAAAGCCTCTGTTAAATAAATACCTTGCTTTTGACGCCAAAGACGTTTAATTTATGATAGATGTTTTGGAGCGTTTGCTTGTGGTTGCGTTGACTGCTTTAAGTGCCGTGCGATTATGAGCGAATACCTCTAAAAAAATTCAGTGTATCCCATACTACGGTGTAGACTGGGGCATGCTAAGATAGATATAAATTGTTCGAGCTACTTCACATCGCAGGCAACCCACGAAAACAAACCTTGATATGAAATTATGGAAGTTTGAATATACGGTCGCCCAGCGAGAACACGAAGACCATATCGAGAAAACAAGTATAGTTACTGGAAAAGAATAAGACAAAAGGTCCCGTTACGGGAAATGGCTACCAACGTAAAGAGCATATATAATGTAGACGAAGAATCAACGTCAGAAGGCGAGGAAGAAACTTGTTTTAAAGGGAGGTAAGGAAATAGTTTTCAAGGAGAAAGAAAAGATATGTCAAAGAAAGATTTTGAACAGGAAGGTTCAACACAGCGTGTGATGAACGATAAAAAAAATGTTGCTAAATTCAATGGAGCAACTATTTGACAGAAAAGTGGAGAAGGAAAGAGAAGAAAGGCGGAAAGCTAGAGAACATATACGAAAGGGAAAAGCCGAAGGAAGCAGTAGGGCGAGAAAAGAACTGGAAGAGGAAAATTCTAATAAGAGGTTTGGAAATAATATAGCTACCATGCTGATATTATTAGAACAGTTGATGGAAAACGTGTACAAGGAAAGAAAGTACAAGGAAGAAAAGGAGAAAGTAGAAACTAAGGAAATATATAACCAAAAGGTGATAATAGATGCGGAATCGATAGAAAATATGTGAGATAAGTACACAAAGGGTATGCGAGATGTCCTTCAATTGTTTTCAACGCAAATTAATGAATGCTTGGACAGATTACCAAGTTGTATTACAGTTTTAGAAAATCTAAGTAAACGAGCCACCTATATGGAAAGACAACAGAATACGTTAAACCATCAAGTCAAAGTATTAGAAAAAGATCATCAAACTATTTTTAAAGCAAATGAAACCCTTCTTGAATTGGGTACGATACATAAGATAGAAAATGTATGTAAAGAATTAAGAAAACAAGTAAAGGTGACAAACAAACATGTTATACGGGAAGGAATGAAATCTAACAAAAGGAAGTGTAAATTTCCCTCTAGCGAAAGTGGTGAGATAAGCAGGTCAGCTGAGGAAGAAATAAAAAGATACAGACGTGTATCCATTCGATGGTATAAAATGAAGAATTTCTTTTGTGAAATTCCAAATCTGTCGAAACAAATGAAAGACATTGATGAAAACTTACCAGACAGAGTTATCAGTTTATATTCCAAATGTTACCAAAATACATTCAAAAGAAACTATCATCAAATTGACCAATAACAACTAAATTATTGGCCAAAGCCGTACCGAAGTTCGAATGGGAATATAAAAGTTTAACAAAATATAAGAAATTGAAAATATGAAGTGGAAATGGAAAGCAGATGAAAGGTAATGTGTCAGAAGATGATCAATTGTGATCAACATCAGAAGATTCCAGTGTTATTGATACTTTGAATGGAGGAGGACTAGAACATGAGAATACAATTCAAGTGTTAGAGGTTGATGGGAAAAACAAAGAAACTCAAAAGTTGAGGTTAACTTCAAACAACAGTTCTATTACGTCAGAAGAATCTGGTATTGTTTTCTCAGAAAGGTCGGTAGCTACATCAAAGTCATCAATGAGTGATGATTCAGAATCTTCAAAATCAATAGACCATTCTTCGCAAACTGATATATCGTTTAGAAATGGACGATTTAACCAGATAGAATGTACTGGAAGTGTTAGTGAGTCTAGTAGTGAATAGCCAGATCAATCTCGAAGAATATAAACTTGTGGAAGTGATAGTGAAACAAGTAAATAAAAAAATATTAAGATGAGAGAAGAAAATTTGTATAAATGATTGAGAGTAATAAAGGTGGAAAAATGAGATTAGGCGATGGTCCACAGGTAGTATTACAAGTAAATAGGAATACCTATGGGACCATGAAACTTCAGAGGATCGGAGTAGAATTACAGACGAAAAACATCAAACAATTGTTGCGAGAGAAAGTGAAGAATACGGAAAGTGCATATTATCGAGAACATTATTTAATGTTTATATTGTTATATGATGAAGCAATGAGTATGAATGAAAATTATTTTTTAAAATAAGGATATATGAAAGGCGTTGGACTTCGGACAAAGTCAGGCAAGAGAGACTTTGAATAAGAATATCTTGTCAATGAAAGGTGATGATGTATGAGCTGAGAAACTTTGAGTGTTTATTATTGAACTAAATATTACATGATGATGAAATATGTCAAAGGAATATATTAATTTTGAAAATGCATTAATTAAGAGATGGTGTGTAGGGAGATAGAGATGAAAAGGATTTGTCTTACTGTACAAATTTTATTGATTGATGAAATGAATCAAAAGGATGATGGAAAATGTGAAGTGAATAAATAGATACAACGAAAGTTAATATACACAAAGTTATGAGCATTGAAGAGTAAGTGATGCTTACCGATGAAGACTAATTTCATAAGATTATGGAATTAATTATAGAAGCAAGTATACCAACTATGAATAAAACAAGAAAATGATTGATTTAATGAATTGAACGCGTAATTATAGTTGAATGATGAATACTTTTATTTAAGAAATAATATGAATTAATGAACGAAAGGTTAAGAACATTATGACTTCAAAAAATCGAGGATGGTTTAAATATGATTAAACCAATGACATTTAATTAATTATGCAATCAATTATACAAAATGTGATTAAAGCATGAAGACCTTATTGAAAGCTAATGAATTGAATTTGTGATGTAAATATTAACTGATAAAAAATATTAATTTTATGATTTAAATGAATTTAAATATTTGAAATATGTTCTTATAAACGTAACTAAAATCAATAATTGTTTTCTGTCACGAGGGGGGAGCTTATGATATGACCCCTATGGCATACGAAGAAGGCTAGGAGTGTTTTATTGTGTCTATGGAGGTGGATTGAACTAAATTATTGGTTTTAAGCTGTTTGTAATGTTATTTGCTATTTTAAATGATGTTTTACAGAATATGTTTATATTTAAAGCCAAACTATTTGAAGGAGCGCTTATTGGAGTTTCATAGTGCGGCCGATTACAAAAAAGCTGGCCAAAAGTAAAAAAAGTAATTAGTTAGGGATTTTTTTCATGTTGATTTGGTTACAGTACATCTGTAATGGTCATAAATTACTGATGAAAGTGTTTATTTCCTTCTACCTGTCCCAGAAAAAGAGTCTCAAAGATATTTTTGTTCGATTGGAATCGATTGTGTTACTGACGCAATAAACGACCCACGTGTTGAAAGTTGTATAAAAACTTTGGATTGAAGCAGATCATAATCAAATGAAATGGAATCAACGTAGAATATATAAAATGAAGTTACGAAATAATAATTTATCAAATATAAATTATTAGTGAAACTATAATTGTTATTGATTTTATTAATTGAAAATTTTAAAATACGATATGTTATTATGAAAATGTTACGTTGTTCCGCTGTCAGACTTATTTTAAGTCATAGTCAAATGTATTTTTCTTCAATATTGAAACAAATCCTGCCCGAAGTTGCCCCACTGTTTTTTATTCAATTTTTTGACAACCTTATATATTATATAGCCCCATGATCACTGACTGACTGATCAAAAGTTTCGGGCCGAACTACTAGAACTAGAAACACCAAATTGGGTATGAGGGTACATCATCACAAGTAGGTTAAGAAAATATTACAAAATGTATCCAAATACGCCATCTTGGATCCGAAACGGCGGACCCAGAAACCAACTTTCCACAGCGTTTGAGCTAGATATAGAAAATTTTGTATAAAGGTGTATCATCACGAGTAGTTCAGGAAAATATTACAACAATTTGAAAAAGTTGCCATCTTTAATCCAAAATGGCCGTCCAAAATACCATTTTTCAAATCACTAAAGCTAGGGAAACGATATTTGATATGAAGGTGTATAACCAAGAGTAGGTTACAATAAATGGGGCAAAGCTCCCCTATGAGGGAGCAATAAAGCGAGTGCAAGTTATATTATTAGAATAAACGACTCAATGAAAAGCGAAAGATAGAAGCATCGTGCAATGTTGTTTTTCACAA
>JAGDQP010026728.1:15233-25650 GCA_022664845.1 Lepisma saccharinum
AAGGAGAGAGAGAGAGAGAGGCTTGTCAACAGAAGTTGTTAATTTGCTATTGGCTACAAGTAACTGTGAGCGTTAGTCAAGAAGATGAGGAAAACGATGTTTCAAGTTCTGAATGTTCGACATCAGAAGACATTAATGCATCCATAAATTTATCGCCTAACGATGAAACCGATTGTTTTGTAATTACATTTTTAATACAGTAAATTGATTTATGGTTATAATTAATAAAAACTAATGTTTCAAAAATTAATTTTATTATAATTCCGTTATTATATACCAAAGCATTTAGAAATATATTTATTAATTATTACTCAATTTACATCCAATCAGAAATCATTTATATATATAAAAAAACGTAATAATTTATTTTAAAAAAATATCATTTAAGTATACGATAAAATGTTAATATGTTGTTTAGCGGTTTACATTTTGTAACTCTGTCTTCAGATTCGTAATCAGCGACCCCAAAAAAACTGAAAATAATATGCATCTTGATAGTAATATGATATACAGGCTGTTTCATGAATAGGGGATGAAGGGGGTTATATGTTGCAACTCTGACTTCAGATTCCTTATCAGCGACCCAAAAGAGAACGAGTGTAGATTCTGAGATTATTTACTTGAGCTTTTTACTTTTGGCCAGCTTTCTTTTTGAATCGGCCGCACTGTGAGGGGGGTCAATTGCCCCCCTCAATGACGCCTCTGGTGTTCGCATATTGTGTTTGTATATTGTCAGTAAAACACACTCAAGACATTGGACATATCGTAAATTGGGAGGGCACAAATTATGAAACAGGAAAGCAGAAAATTAGAAAGTTGAGCGAAACTAGAAGGATTAATGAAGCAGGCCATAGAATAATCAATTTGAACAGCGGATTAGCCATTAACGAGGAAATGGAAGAACAGATAAAGAGGTTGAAAGAGACAAAGAGCCTGGAAAGAAGGTCATAATCTAGTGCGTTCGAGCCCGGCCCGGTCCGCTGGTCGGGCTTAGGCGGGCCAACTCCCCGATTTCCTTGGATCGGGCCGACACTGCTTTCTCTTCAGGTCGGGCCAGTCTCGGCCCGATTAACTGCAGTTCTTTAATAATTATTGACTTTCGTTAAACGATAATTGGAATAAGGCCAAATGTTGAAGTCTGTGTGCACGTGGAGTAAAAGGTATTACAAACAATGCAATATTTAAATTTGGTGTTGCTTAGCGGCTCCACTTTCGCTATATAGAGGATTAGTTGTTCACCGTTCACCCCAGTCGGCAGTTACACGAGTGACTGCATACCCTTCCTTTAATAAATAACAAAAGACAGTATGCGTATCGAAGCTTCCTCTGATGGTCCGTGTCAATACCAGAATATGGTCAAACCAACCCTGGATCCCAGGGGGTGAACAGTCAGAGTTGTCGTCTTGACATGAAAATGAAAGGAAACCGCACTCTTTGTTCTTCTCTTTACCTCACCGATCCACAAGAAGAAATGGTGGATGAGGTCAGGGTTGCAGTCTAATACGGTTTTAAATACCGTGCAAATGTAGGGGTCTTGTGGGTGGGGTCAAATTTCTGATCATTTGTTTTGTAAATAAAAGTTATACTTTGACTACTTCCTTACTGGATTTAAGAAACCTGCGACTGCGAGTAATACTACTGTTCAAAGCGAAAGGAACTATCTGGGAATACGCCAGATTAAACTTTATGCAAGATGCAAGTCTCACCAGGAACTTGAGTTTGTTACCTCTCTAACGTGAAGTTAACGCATTAAGCAATATTTGCCAAATTCGTTGAATTAGTACAGTTCTAACTATAATGCCAATGTTGGAGTCAGACTTTGGGCATTGACTGCCAGATAAATACTTTGGGAGAGATTATCATTCGACAGCTGTATCTGTATGTTAATCACACTGAAAATACGAAGTTTGAATTTCAGCCCGTCTAGCTTAAAAGATAAGCTTCAAGATAGTACACAGACCAATATTTAAGTAAACAAGGAAAGCTACTCTACGCTCTAAATAATCAGAGCTTTTAATTTATCTTCCGGTAATTTTTATCAAGAGCTTAGATGAAGTCTTCATTCTTGTAGAATATCCTTTGGTGTACATCCTGTGGATTGAACGCCTGCTATTTCTGCAGATAACACCTTATCAATTCATTGTGTTCTACCTCTGTAATAGTAGCTTATGAATTGTGTGTTAAGATTTTAGTTATATGATTTCTTCCTATTCAATTACAAACATAGATGGTACCATTTGGAAGGCAAGCGTGAGGCTGTGAGCAATAGTTTAGAAAACGTTCTCAAAGTTTGTTGGGATTAGGCAGGGTTTAATACTAAATTTTGAGAAATATTGAGGCTCCGATCAAGAATTTGTATAACTTTATCGGGCCGGGCCGGGCTCGGTTCAAAATCATCAAAAACTTTCGGGCTGGATTGGCCTTGGGTAAAAAAAATTCGGCCCGTGCAGGTCTCTAGCCTAGTGATTGCTACCCAGAAAGCAAAATACCGACCCGGATGGCGGCCCTCCCAACTAGTAGTCAGGAAATAGTCATGGGAAGGTCAGCGCGACACCTAAGTGGCGTTTGGTCGTCGGGCTATTTTCCAGGCCGTCGGGGTCAGCATAGAGGCGTAAAACTACCCAAAACCCGCCCGCCGCCGTCGGGTCCTTGATTTTTTTATTTTATTTTTTTTAAATCTCGACGTGTCTGTCACGCCTTTGCCGACCAAATTCCGACGTCGTCGCCTGGCTTGCTGGGTGAGTTTGATGTGAAATTTCCTTTTTATTAATTTTGTTTTTTTATGTTCAAGTAATTATTTATATGCCTTTTTCTCTTTTAGAAGATGTAATTTAAAATGAAAGTGAAAGATTATGTTGGATGGAAAATGTACATATATTGACTTTAAGGAAACAGTAAGAAAAATGATGTTTGTACATATTACCAAGATCAAGAAATATATTGATTGCCCTCCCCCCGTTGGTGCGGGGTCGTGCAAATCTCGTCAAATATATCCCAGAAACATTGCTTAATCGTCAATCAATATTATGTAAGGATGTTTTCCTATGATGCTGCATTTCACATTTTCACTGATAAAAGAGAAAACAGCAATCGTTCCTGATACGGCAATATGCCGTAAGCCATTGGATGGTGATTTTTTACAAAAGCATCATTTCTTTACCTTAAACAGCTATGTTCACTACGTATACGACAAAGTTTTTTTAAAAGTAAAAAAAAAAAAAAAAAACATTTGAGGGATATAATGCTTTGTCAGTAGGCGTTTATGGATTGAAGAGTCCTGAACACGTTACAACAATCAAACTATTTTTGAACCAAATAAAGGTTACGACCAGTGATTCCGCCAGACCCCCACCCTGTGCGGGGGGGTTATACCCGCAAATCTTCGAGAGCACCCCTCAACTTAAAAATTTTTACGATAAAAAATCGATAGAAAACGTGCAAAACCCAATTTTGAGTTTACACCCCCCAAACTGAAAATCCTGGCGCAATTCCTGGTTACGACATATTGTCGTGTCATGAACGCAATAAATTAACAGATTACACAATACACATACTTATATAATCACAAAGAAAATAAATACAACATGTACCGAAATCAAACCCACAATGAGGATATAAAGAATAAGATGGCGGATACCCGTTGTAGAGACATCTATCAGTTTTGCGGCGATGTAAAAGGAAAAACTATGTTACGTAGCCTGTCCCCGGGAAAAAGACGTTCTCTTCGATTGAAAGTGAATGGGCTAATTCGTAGTAGGTTGAAACTATGTACCCAAAGTGCCCGAGTACTGAAAACTAAACGACACATCGGAGGAAATAATGGGGACTGAGCCCCCATGGTGCAGATCTGTCCTTATCCCCCCCGGGAAGGGGTGCTGTGTCCTCATAGGGTAACTTTACCTCATTTATTGCAGCATACTCGTGATGGCACACCTACAAACCAAACTTCATTTCTTTATCTTCAGTGGTTTCTTTTTAGTTGCGCTGGTCTTCCTCCAGACACACGGCCAAGGAAGACAATATTGCTGTTAGAAAGTGTCGAAGTGTTGTTTGCAAAAAAGAAAAATGTATTGAGTTGCTGATGTAAACTAATTATGTGTAATAATTCATTTGCAAATAAGAACTAATTTAGTGTTTTTATCGAGACATATTCTAGTATAATCCACATACATGTAATGTAAATTAGAGTAATATTTTTATCAAACGTTATTATAGAAAAGAGAACAGTGGCAGATCCACGATTTTCATGAGCAGGGAACGTAGGTGCAATATACCAGGGATATTTTCCCGCTACGTGATTGTTTACTATACATTTATCATATTTGACCCCATATTGCTTATTTTTATCATTAAGTTTACACCGTTATCCCCAAAACTTTATATTTGTAGATAAATTAGGTTGGTTTGAAAAAAAAAGTCGATTTTTTTGTTATTAAAATTGTTCAAATAATGTTATAAAACAAAGCATTTTCCCTTGAGGGGGGCTCTTAACCACCTGACCCCTCTCTGGGTTCGCCACAGATAGATAAATTAGGTCCAGTCGGAAACAAAACAATTGTTCAAATAATGCTACAAAACATAAATTATTTTGCATTGAGGGCTTCACGCGCCCCCTTTTCCCCTCTCTAGTTACGCCACTGAAAGATAACTTAAAATACATATTTTTGTCCTATCAATTTCTAACATATATTCAATTACACACATAAGGTAAGCAAGAAAGTTCTGTAGCTTTTTCACCCACCATCTTCGAACATCGATATGTCACCTAAGACGTACCTAGAAGATCAATAATAGTCCCCATCCGCATCGACGACCTTCTGCCAACGTTCTGGAAGGCCATGGATTCCATCGCGGTAGAACTTGGTGGGCCGTGAGGCGAAGAAGGTAACAAGTGCATTTTGCACCTCTACTAGGGATTTGAACTGGCATCCTCTAAGGTAATTGTCCAAGGAATGGAACAGGTGAAAATCGGACGGTACAATGTCCGGGGAGTATGGCGGATGCAATAGTGTTTCCCATCTAAGGCGTAGAATGGTGTCTCGGGTCATCCTAGCAACGTGAGGCTTAGCGTTTTCCTGTAACAGGATGACCCCTTTGCGATTCAGAAGTGTTGGCTCCAGAGTTTTGATTTTTTCTTGAACACGGCTCAACTGCTGATAGTACACAGTTACATTGATGCTCTGACCAGCTGGTAGCAGTTCCCGATGCACGATGCCGCAAGCAGTCCACCTTCTGGTGCAGTACTGGTTTCGGCTGTTTTGGAACCGGTTCATGAGATGCTAACCAATGATAACGGCGCCGTGGAGCTTCATACAGGACCCACATGTCAACACTCTGTCCAGAAATGGCTCCTTCCTCAGACGAGACAGCAAAGAAACACAGGTGTCTGCTGGCGTTGCCTTCTGGCCCGGAAGTCAAATCATGTGGGACCCATCGACCCAACTTGTAGTGCTTCCCAAGTTGATGGAGGTGCTGCCGAATGGTTTCTCCACTCACACTGAATTGTAGTCCCAGTTCCTCACATGTCTGGCCACTGTTCGCCTCAATTGCTGCCTGAAGATCTTCATTTGGTACCTGTGTTGGTCTTCCTGCACGTGGTGCGTCTTTCAGTGTTTCGTGACCGTCCTTAAACTTGGTAAACCACCGTTTCACTGTCCGCGTAATCACGACATCCTCAACAAAGGCCTGGCATATCTTCCGCCCCGCTGCAGCTGCGTTTGACCTCAGTTTGAACTCGTACAGCATACACGTCCTTATGACGCTCTGTAGAGGTCCCATGTTCACTCTGTCCTTCCGCACGTTCACGGTGTAACTGAACTGCCACAACTAGGTAGTATGTTGGCTATACCAACACCAACAACTGAACTTCGCCTGATCTCCATTCGCATTCAACTCACGGTGTGAGGGCCAATTGAACACAGACCTCCACAACTTTCCTGGTTCCCTTTAAATCTTGCCTGATTTCTAAGTTGTAAGGCTAATTACAATGATCAGAAGTTTGGAGACCGAAGCGGACCCTCCCCCCTCTTTTTTTTGCTTATGGGTGCAACATTATCACAATATAAGTCAGTGTTGTCAGGTGGAGGGAAATTTCCCGGAAAATGGGAAAATCTGGGCAAAAAACGGTGAAAGCGGAAAAAAAATAAAAATCGGGAAATTTCGTTGAATCTTTTTGGTCACATTTTCTTTATATTTCCATTATTTTTTAAAGAAAACTTAGAATCTGGGCAATTTTTACAAAACTCAGGAAATTTTACAGTATTTTGAGGGAAATATTGCGACGGGAACTTAACAACACTCTTTCACTCAATCATCGCTTCACTAAACTCGAACAGTTCTACCTTCCTTAAAACTCGAAGCTGACTCTACGACGAAAAGCCTACCGGGGTGTAATTTATAAGGTAAAAAACTTTTATTAAAGTTGAGAAAGACAGACTAGAAACACAACTTAGTAAGTATTCTGTCAACAATCATGAAAGAGTTTGAAATCCTTGTTAGTTTGTGTTAATTGTTCAAATGATAAGTTTCATTCAATTTCGAAACAACCAGTAATGAGACTGCTGATTACTCGACAAGAACAGCAACACACAGCGACATCTGGTGCCACAAAAGTTTCCTTGTTTATTTTGACAAGATAGTATCTGTTATTTATCACCTTTAGTTAGGATTAATTGATGATTATTAAGACCACACTTAGGAAAGAGGATGAGTGTAAAACTTTAGCAGATTGTCAATAATTATGCTTGGTTTATAATTTTCTAAGTTCAACCCTTTCAAAATATCCTCTGAACCAAAAACAACATAATTTCATTAACGTTATATCAAGATTTAGTCCAGTAGCGGGAGGCAAGTTCTAATTAACATCACCAAGGAAACCTCCAATTTGCTGGCAACGGAACCAATAACACACTTGTTCATTTTCTAAGAAATGAAAGAAACGAAAATCAGAAATTTTCCATGCTGAGGATTTTAATTATCATCCAATGTAAATTGGTTCTATTCCGGGAAAATAATTAAAGTGTACATGTCTCGCGGCTAAGGGAGAAAAGTGTCAATTGCTGAGATTAAGAAGAAGAAAAAATGAATATATAAAAAGATCAAAACGAAGGCATCCAGCCTTCAAGTTTGCATTTCTTTTTCCACTGTTTCTTTTGATTATTATTCTGAAAGTAATAATAGACCAAGATTGTAATGTAAATATTTCGTCACAGATGGTGGTTTAATTTTCTAAGAACAGACTAATTAATTGTTTGCATTTATTTATTATTATTCTACTGTAATTGAATGTGGTCTTATACATATTAATATTACCTCTTTCTTTAGTATTTCAAGTAATTGCTGCACTGGCGGGGCCGGAGAGAGTTTGTCCCTCAAGGAAAACACTTGGGGTTCCTTTTTGAAATACTGGCACTATATTTCACGATAGTATGTAGTAATATGAGAAATGTATTATTCTTAAAAAAATTAAATTGCGAGAAAATGTCCCTGATCCATTCCACCTGACCCCCCGTCACGAAAATCCTGGATCCTCTACAAAATTGCTGTGAAGGGAAAGGCTCGTGATTCGGATCGAGGAGGGAAAACGTCAAGTGACATTTTTGACATTACAAAATGCACATTGAATTTATGATACTAAAATGGATATAAGAATTAAAATTGCAATAAATAATTTAGAAATTTTATTTCATTTGAAAATCAGGTATAATCAATTTTCAGTATTTTTTAAACTTCACTTGTCGCTTATATCAGTCCACTCCCCTTGAATTTAGAACTAAATTTAGTTTTGTTAAGGAAACAACTTAAATAAATCTGAAATTAAGAAACTCAGCTAAGGAATAGGAGTAGATTGGCCTGGCCAAATCGTGTCGTAGTCTCACAACGACTCTTTCAATAAATTTGTCCCTCTCAGTGAATCTGGTCGTTTCATTATCATCCATTGATAACATCGTTATTATTGTTTCCAAAGTTAATTATGACTAGTAACTAAACATTCAAATTCATATATAAAATTAGTACAATAGTTATAAAGCATCATGAAGGATATTGGATCCAAACAAATATCAAGTCTTCCATATTTCTCAAAATCTCTAGTCAATGAGGATGACGCTATAACATAAAAAAGTGGGGTAAATTTTCCTTGTACTTCAACGATAATTAGGAAATGTATTCATATATTTAGCAAGTATTTATTTGTACATTTATAATAAAATTGCTTCTCCACACTATTTATTACGAATACTTACTTATCAATTAGTTATGTACACTTTAAATTTCATCACAAAATCATTTAGTAAATTATTTGCGAAAATAATTTTCAAATCTTTGTTTACTAAATCAATTTGTATTTGAAGACCACGAGGAAAGAACATGTCCATTTTCCCCTCCAAATTGAGATAAGAGAGCCATCTGTTAGCTCCTTGAAGGACTTTTCTTACAAACTATTATGGATGACGATATTACGCATAATCCTGTCTATTACAAGCAAATCTTTTATTTAGTGTGCAGTGTGACATCAAGTATCCGCGGATTTTATTCAGTTCGCGCACAGAGACACAAAACTACAAAACTCGGACAGCCGGACAAGATGTCTCTGGCTTTATGACACTAAATATGTCGATTGCATCAACTATCACTGCTAAATAAATAATTAAAACCAAAGATTCCATTCAACAATTTTATTTACATTTCTCCCATAGCATTTCATAAGTTTTTCCAAGAGAAGCTCGGTAACATCAAAGTTATTCACTTCAAATCAATCTTATAACTAATAAGCTACGAAGATCTATTAACCAGTGTATATCATCAACGCTTGCAAATACTACAATACCATAAAGTTTCAAACACTTCTTAATTCTCATACAAAAAACGCCACAATTCATTCTTTCAAAAGAAGAAAAATTCAAAACATTTTACAATTCAATCAAAACAAGGTTAGGTTCCAGTATCTTCAACAAGGCAAAAATAATTTACAAACTTACCAACTCGCTATAATATTTCAGAGAAAATCCAAATCCAGTTAAGTATATTTTAGAGAGGGTGTGTGTGTGAAAAAAAATAATCTGGTTTCCTTTACAATTCGAAAAATCAAACCACACTGATTCTAGTCAAATATGCCACTAAACTCTACTAATTAAATTTATTAAAATCTCTCAGCAAGATCCCCGAAGGTTAAATTCACTTAACGCATCGACATTTCGAAAGGTTTCACATCATCATGGCAAAACTTAAAAATAAGTCTATCTAGTCTGCTCAAAGTGCCTTAATACTTTAATTTAATGATCAATGAAGACGTCAAAATACATAAAACTTTAAGCTCAATTTAAATTCCTAACTTACTAACAATGTTTAAACCCCGTTATTTAAGTTTTACACTTTCAATCTAACACTTTAGTTTGACCACCTTTCTTTTCTTACTACTTCAGTCACAACCACACCAAAATCAACTACAACGAAGTAGCACGCAGATTCGAACCCGATCCACTATATCAACATGCACGGCAGTGCATGAGCCAAGTTCTTCACGTCAGAAAACGTTAGCACTGCCAGAAGCATGTTATACAGGAACAAGAGTTTATGGCAAAATCGACGATTTGGGGGCCCCGTAAGAAAAAAGATGTTAAAGATAGGAATATGAGCTTTCGCCGTTAAGGAGATATGGTAAATATGTGCAGATGTACAAAATTTCATATTCGTATGTCAAACTATGTTCTAGTTGTGGACCCCTGAAATTGCACATTTTAGGCTAACTGACTCACTCACTCACTCACTCACTCATCATATTGTTTAGGGTGTTTGGAGTAAGCTAGAAACATGAAATTTGGTATGAAGGTAGAGGATGATAAGTAGATAAAGGAAAAATTCCGACATTTTGAAAAGGTCGCCATCTTGGATTCAAAATGGCCGCCAAACCTAAAATTTCAAAGAATACACAGCCTAAACGGCTAAAGATAGAACAGTGAAATTTGGTATGAAACTACATCATTGGTAGCAAATTAAGAAAACTTTTTAAAAATTTGAAAAAGTCGCCAACTTGAATTCAAAATGGCCGCCAACCCTAAACTTTTAAAGAATACACAGCCTAAACGGCTGCCGCTAGAATAATGAAATTTAGTTTGACAGTACAACATTATTTGTAGATTATGAAAATATTACAAAATATCTCTAAAGACGCCATCTTGGATCCAAAATGGCGGGCGTCATAAATCCATTTTCCAACTGCTTGAGCCAGAGATACGAAAATTGGCATAATGATGTATTATCAAGAGTAGTTTAGGAAAACATAACAACGTTTTAAAAAATTCACCATCTTTGATTCAAAATGGCAGCTGAAATACCATTTTTCACATCGTTCGAGATAGAGAAATGAAATTTGGTATGACAGTGTATCATCACGAGTATGTCACGAAAATATAAGAAA
>JAGDQP010026729.1:3992-25648 GCA_022664845.1 Lepisma saccharinum
TAATTTCAGAAAGCTTAACAGATATCTTAATTTCTCTCATTTCGAAAGTGGTGCAGAAAACAAAACGTTATACGCGATTGGATAATTAGAGTAGTGGTAACGAGCTCGACAGTAATGCGGTAGGTTGCTGGATCGATCCCATCCAGATTATGTTTTGTTTTTAAGCTTTTATTATTCGTATATTTTGTATTTATTTATCAGATTAAACAACAGGGATACGGATAAGTTTATTTAGCCCTGAAAAGGGCTGATTATAAGTAAATTTAGTAACGCGACCAGTTACCACGTGCTTCAATTACTGCACGAAGCCTTTGTTCCATACTGTTGACAAGATCTTCACAAAATCCTTCTCTTTCTGCTACCTCTTCCCACTCTTCGAGGACTAAATCCCAGAGAGCATTTGGAGTTGTTGGAGGAGGCCAATTTTACCTCAGTACTCGCTTGACCTCAGACCACACATGTTCGATCGCATTCAGATCGGCTGCGTGAGCAGGCCAATCTAAAACGTGAACATCATGTTGTTCCCTAAGCCAGCGTAGTACTGGTTTTGATGTGTGGATGGTGCCCGGTCATGTTGTATAGTGATTACTTCGCATGGTTGAAGGTCACGGACAAATGACAGCATTACATTATCAAGGATATGTATATACTGTTCACCTGTTAAATGACCTTCAATCCTGTGTAAGAAACCTAATCCCTAGGCAGACATCCAACCCCACACTCCCACACTAAATAGGCTGACAACATTAGTAAGTGAGAATGTTTGGCATCGTATACTCTCTCAGTATGTTTGCATTGCGTCGAATAATGTTAATGCCAAGTTTGGTACAGGTAGGTAGGTCTAACTAATGGAAAGAATTTGAACAATTGATTTTTATAGAAAATGGGCTGGCAATACTGAACCACTGCACCAATCAAACGGTTCCAGGGGCTCTCAGCTGGTCTAAGACTTTTCCAACGACATCTCAAGCATCTTCTACAACTTGTAGTTCCTGAGATTTAATTTCTAGCCAAGGGTGGACGGACTGACACCATGAGCGGGAATAGAAGGTCCCTTTTGCTATAGTTTTGCTACTAATGGACCGAAAGCAGCGTTATCCGTGGAAGTAGTATGTAGTGGTAGAAATAGTAAAGCATAGGCCACAGAAATAAAGCCTATGTAGTAAGGCCTTCACTGTTCAACTTTTTTAATAGGATGGACGAAAATCGTATTTTAATTTTAGCGATGGCCCCTAAACGGATTCTGCTGGAGCCAATTCAACAATACAATGCAATCTCAAATTCACTGTCACTTCCACAAGGAAGTAATAAATAAGTAATTGAAATTTCAAGGTTTATATGGATTACTCTGTATTATCGTTACCAGCAGTATTTAATAGAAGTGTTGGTAACCCAAATGGGACGCCCCAACAGCCCCAACTGCTAGGTAAACCAACCTAATATGACCTAAATTCAAGAAGTAACTTGAAGCTTCTGATCTCATTAATTATTATTTTGTCAAGAGTGAACACCAAAACTAGCGTTCAAATAAAATCAGCAATCACTAAATTGTTTTATTAATGAACATTTTGGACACACATTACATTCTTAGGTTCTTCTAAGGAGAAACCCATCAGTTTTCAGATTACGTTTCCTAACTAAGAATGGTAGAAAGCTTCTTGAAATAACTTTAAAATTAACAGTAAAATATAAAAGTATCATAGTTGAATTATATATCAAACTTAAAAAATGATAAAAGTGAAGATTATCTATATTAATCTACAATTACAAAATATGATCAACGACCAGGATTCGAACCCATGACAAAATTAAAATTCATTATGAGTCGAGCACGATAACCACTGATCCATACTATTAAGCGAATAACAATATGTGTTTTTACTAGATTTCAATGTAAGACTATGGATTAATACGACATTCAGTGTTTAATTTATTGATATTATTTTTAAATTTTCTCTTTGATTTGTAATCCCTTATTTGTTTGTGCAAATAATTACAATATACGTATATCACAATTGTTCTGTAATGGGCTTTAATGTCGGATTATGTTCATATTTTTCAAGGTCAGGGAACTTCCCTCAACTGCGGGAAATTTCCCTCTGCGAGGGAAATAGCTGGGAATTTGGGAAATAATCTCTAAAGACATGCGACAATCTTTATGTCCATAGCTGTACCACTAAGGACCATAAAGTAGAAAATCTCAATGAAGACACGGACAGCAAGATTTCCCAGTTCCGACCCAAAGACCGCGACTATAACCGCTGTACCACGGAGCTGGATTATCAATGCATGTCTTCAGTGTTAGGTATTTGCGTATTGCATGTCGGTTGATATTTTCTAACGATGAAACGATTTCAGCTGAATATACCTCTAGTTTCGACCGAAGACTGTTTACTAGTCAAATTTCACATCTGGGATAATGTTTTATTTGAGAAAATAACTTTTCTCATCATCACCAGGTTATTTACCATTTTAGAGAAAATTCATCGACTTAGTTGTGTCACGGTCATCGGTTCGGCAACGAAGAAGCATATCTGCAGGGTTATCCTGACTAAGGCTTTCTGATGTTTTCCTTAGTCTAAGCAACAGGGATAACAGTACGACAACTAAGGCTATGGTCGCCACCATTCCTATACCTGCCTCTGGAAGAGTTATCGCTAAAGGACATCATCTCTGAGACGTGACCGGTTAAGGACAAAAATTAACAGTTCAGCCCATAGAAGAAAACTGAAAAACTAGAACGTAGACTGAAAAACGAAACCGTTTCCTGTGCTAAGGAATTAAGTTTGTGTCTGAAATTTGGTAGCTGAGTTGCATTGAGACTTATGAGCATATACTCATCGATAGTTGAGGAAATGAACTGCAACTGGTCCACTGCAACAAATTCAACCAGCAACTTCTCTTCTGAGTCCCTTCTTTCAATAAGCGAATCAAATTTCACTAAGAAATTAAACTAGTTTTAGAAACAAATGAATAATCTCCCTGCATTTCAATTTGAATTTATATTTCAGTATTGCACAAAAAGAAATAGCTATATCGCAAATTTGCCAATTTCCCGCAAAATGACGAGTACCTTGGACACATTCAATGAACCGACACAGTGTTATTTGAAAAAAAATAATAAAAGTTTGCACGAGGTTGGCAAACTTTCAAAAAGTTTTAACATTCACCCTATTGATACAAATCGATTTCCAATAACATATTCTAACTTTCATGTATCATTTGTGAATTATTAAGATGTATTCTTCTTATTTACCAGTGTTAGAAGTTGATTTGGGCTTGAGGTTGGATACCCTGTGTCACAAAAAATAAACGAATATTGACAAAAATGTATATAAACATTTTGTTATTGTTTCTGTTTCAGGTTTACGTCTGCGAATTGTGTAGTAAATGTTGCTTGCTCATAAGGAGTGTCAATTTGACTTTAGGAGAAAGCCAGTAGTCACACGGAGCTATATCCTGGGAGTATGGAACTTCGCAAATGACAGGAATGCAGCTCAATGTCAGGAAAGATTAGATTAAGTGAGAGGAATGAATTGGGGCGTTATCCTGACGGAGGTGCTACTTTTGTGCGTACCCAAATCTACCCTCAAAATTAAATGCACAGAATGTTTACAAACATCAAACAATCTTCACAATATCCTTGACTGTTAAACTATGATTCTCTATTATGAAACTACACACTTGTTCGGCGACCTCTAAATTGCGACTTGTTTGTGCTCTTCCAGAAAGCCTGTCGTAACCCTACTCCTCATGGTATCGTAGCTAAAAGGTTGTTGAATCTTGCTTGTTGTTTCTGCTTGCCTATCACCCAAGTTTCTGACAAAACTTAATGCAGTATTATTGTTCTAAAAGTTCTGTCATTTTCTCTTAACAGATCTGTGACGAAAAATAACCACACGACACTACACATTAGCTGTCTAACAGGTGCTGAAGCAAGAGAGGATCACGCCACTCAACAGGTATGCACATAAAGGATACCCCACATCACTGTGTGCAGTGTTGCCACCAAACGTTCAGCACTTTTCTCAGAACAAAATAAAGTCGAATTCTTTTCAGACAGACCTTGTATATACTAATTCCAGGAGAGATATGCCGTTCGTCCTAATTTCGTAACTGTAACATAGAGAGCATCACTGATCAGTGGCAGCTTTTAGCAGTAGTTATCGCATTTCCAGTTTAAACCAGTCATTTCTAACTTGACATTCTGTGACGTCATAGTATGTTCTTAGTAGGAAGATAGACAGTCACTACGGGAAACATCTCTTGAGGAGGACATGACTCCGAGAGAAGAAACACATTCTGACAAAAAGTTGGAGATTACTGACTTAAATCTTGTCATTCATTCTTGTAATTACTTAAATAAAAATTACTAAAAGGTAGTATCCTCATAACAGTATAGTAATCTCCGAGGGCTTGAACATTTATTCACTATTTATACTAGTAATTAATATTATTGGGGCAATTGTTCGAAATGAAACTACACTCTACTTGTTTATAAACATTGCTTGTATTTTCATTATTTGTAACAGCATTTTTACAAAAATTCTAATAGAGAAACTAAGTTGGCACATTTCAAACAAACAAACTGAAACACACATACACACAATCATATATAAAAACTAATTAACAGTGTTGATTGCTTTTATGTAATCTGGAGTTTAGACAATCATAAAACAACAAATTAACAATTGCATAACTATAGTGACAAATAAAACAGAACTTTTAATTAAACGTCTGAATGAAACAGAACACAAAATGCACATCTGAAGATGTGAAGGATGATATCCAGTTCTAAAGTTGTGTTAACACTGAAAAGACAAAACAACAAATGAAGAATTGTTGTTGGCTCAAAACAAGAATTTTATGTTTAAAATATAAATGTTGCGCTCTCCGATCACAAGTATTAATTAATACTGTGAATTATTTACAGTATTAAAAGAAGAAATAGTTACTCTATGCGCAGACGACGCACAGTAGTCCCAATGATAAATCTATGTGGACCGGTATTTATTTGACAATAATTATACAGTCAATGCAAGATAAGCCAGCTACCTTAAACCGTGCTCTTTTATGATAATGGACGAAATACGCGGAGGCAGCAGGTGAAAACGGCAATTGTCTTCGCCCATTTTCCGACTGGGTGTGGTCTGCCAGACTATTTCAATTGGTGAGCAACAGTTTTGTGTTCGATTTTAGTAATATTTAGTTTAATGTGAAGTCATTATGTGAGAATAAAGATGCACCTATTTTTATGGGTAGTGCATTTGTATTTAATATGAGAGTTTATTGCAAAACCTGTATTTTTAGACAATATATGTGAAAAGTAGAGTGTAAAAGTTGATATCGAAGTAATCCATCGAAATGTATTTTTATTTATGTAGGCGTGTCGTTCCTTTATCTATTTAAGCTATTCTTAGTTGCAGATTTTAGTTCTCCTTGTTCATCAGATACAGCTACCCAAATGTGAAGCTGGAATTAACTCATCACAAACTGTTCAAGACTATTGTGTTAGTTAGACGATGCCAAAGAAACAACCTTGAAGCTGGTAGTGACAAGAATTATCAGTGGGGGAACAACTTTCCTGTAGAATTTCACTCCTACATGCGTTCATCAGATCACTAGAAAGTTTATTAACATACGTATTGCGTATCGACTCGATATCAAAGGTTGACAAGTACAGAGGAATGACAAGGAAGAAAAGAACAAAGGAGAAAACATATATAAGAACAACTAAAACACGAATTTGGTCTGCTAGTGGGTATTCCAAAATCTGGAAGTGGTATGAGTCGACCAATGATAGGAAATCCGCTCGCATATATTTTGCTAATTCACTGATCGCCTCAGGCAGTCTAACTATAAACCAATAACTTTTTAAGCGCATATCTATCCTTTTAAGAACAAGTGCTAGTGTTTATGCTATTAGTGTAGAAGCATTTAAAGGAGGATATGCTACTAAAGTTGCAGAACTATATGTAAGCTTGTACAATACAATTGGTACCATAGGCTATGCCTGAAACTAAGAAGTCCTCAAATGTTTCTAAATACATCTGATGATGATGACCACGATGACAATGAACTTGAAGATGATAAAGAAAATGACTAGTTTACTATTTCTATAATTCTGTCACCAAATATACAAATTAACAAATTCATCATATTTGTACACATTTCTACATATCTCTCGCCCTACATTTTGTCCTAAACAGAGATTCTCCCTCCCAAATAAAGGCTGTCACCCCCGAAATTCTCGAGCAAACACCTCCAACCTTAATTAAAACTTGTACTGTCACAACTCGATACAAAACGATGCACAACTCTACTTATATCCTCCAATGTTGGCTCTACACCCCCCAACTGAAAATCCTGGCAGTACCCCTAGAAATAAATTATCTTCGAATCTATCGTTTATTACACTAAATCGGCCAAACATTAGATTTGATTTTGGGACCACTGTGCGATGTCGAAAGCTTAACGACCAATACTACTGAAAAACCTTGCAAAATTTAAAAATTAACACAGAAAAATTGACAATCGCCGTCACCGAAACCCGAACCCTGATTTACCGGCTAGGTATGCTAGTCATTACACAACCACAGCTATTACAAGGTTATTTGTGAAAAAGGTAATAACACCTTGTAAATTTGTTTCCCACACATCATTGTCGAAATACTTTTATACTGTATAAGTCGAAGCTTTAGTCTGATAAATCCTCGTAAGTGGGAAATTTAGGGAGTTGAATGATCTGAGATGAGTTCCCTTGCTAACGACATTCGAGTGACGAATTTTTCCCAAACTTCGCGTATTGTCATTTTCGTAGAACACTACCCAACGGTTAGAAAGGGTGTGAGACGTCATCCGTCACTGCAAGAGTGCCAGTGCAGTTCGAGTGTCTGTTGCGTCATGATCAACATGCAGTTAAGTAAAACTATTTTATATTCGTCAATTTAGTAACTTATTTAGACTTCGGCCCGTCTCGAATTACAATGCTTTGTTAAAATTCACAAACAGCCATACTCTAGGCGGGGTTTGAACTCGCAATCTTTTGGAGACGCTGGCCTAAGGCCTCAGACCTCACGACTACCTTCATCGGCACGCAGTTAAGTGTTTCATATGATGATGAAGCGAAAATGCAAGATCCTTACAATAAAAAAGAAGCCTCAGCCAGTTTTGACCCTTTATATTTCCAAGTTCCGTATTATGCCTCTCAAACCTCGTTAAGTCGAATTTTGTGTTTTCCCCTTCAGATTCGAGTTATCGACGTTCCACTCTATATAGCGATCTTTACCATCACCCTCTTCTCCTAGAATTGCATGATTTGTAGAAGTCAAATGGTAAATTGTAATGATCATAATTTTCTTGTTTACAGATAATTTTTAGCCGGTTGCAAATTGAGAAAGAAGGTAATTAATTCTACACATATACTCACACAAAATGAAAATGAAATCGAAGAAATGTAGACCCCCTACAATAAGCTAACCCCTAACCCATTAACAAACTCTTAACTTTAGGATTAATAAAATAGTTCAATGGCTGAATACATAAAAGAGACAGGTCTAAGAATTCTCTATTTCCTCAAAAATGTAATTACGTTTCCAGAACTATGAGCCACGTCCACTGATGTAAGAAGTCTATACAAACTGTAATTATCGATGTTGTCACTTTGCAGTTAGTATACGAAAATCTAGCGTTTCTACAAAAATAAAATTAGTCTGCCATCTTTACGACAAAACTTGGCGTATTGAGAAAAGTGGGCTCATTTTTGTTTAAAAAACAAAGTATAATGTAAGATTGCGTGTAAGATTGCTATTTCGTAGTAATAGCCATTTTGTATTCATTATACAAGTTAGAAAGTATTTTGTCTGCTCCGACTGCAGAAAGTGGATACGCCAAAGTTTTTTTTCTTTTTAAGAGGATTATAGCTTAAATGAAGAGCGCAATATCATTTTCCGAAGTGTGAAGCTTACCGCGATGAGAATAACTGAAACAAAAGCCATTTTGGACAAAGAAAGCAACCTCAAAAGAGACATAAGCTATTCAACTGATTCAAACATGGCTCTCTAGCATAAGACAACGTTAAATTACCGACAAAACTTGTATCTCCCAATTAGGGAAGCGGTTGTCTAGACCAATCACAAGCCCAAATCTAATAGATAATCACAGCACAGATGTTTCAACCAATCACGACGCAAGATTTTCTAGTAAATAACAGACCCAGCTTTTTCCAGCCACTCAGAGATGCAATATACATTTATAATCAATGAAAAGAGAACAGGAATTTTCTTTTTAACCAGATTTAGAAGGTAAAAAATGTTACACATCTTAGATTATTATATTGTAAATCACATTTTAACTTTTGTTTTCTTAAAAAGTAGTGAACAGTTTGTTTTATTTCTATCAAAATTGTAATATATAAATTTACTCACCTATCTCCTGGCTATTGGCATAGGCGGCGGCATGATTGGCATAGGCTGTGGCACCCATGACCTTCTGTTAGGAGTTCCCGTGATTGTATTGTACACCAATCGATCAGCGAAAGTCTTCTCAAGGTTTCCTATGCCATCAACTCCTCCTGAATAACCTGCATTATTATTGGTTCGTTGGTTGAACAACCTAGAAAGTCCGCTAAGAGCTGCTAAAACAAGGCCCACTTTGGCCACCAGAAGAGCCTTGAAAGCGATAAATTTAGCGATAATCACTCCGAAAGTGATTAATATAGCATAAAGACCTCCGAAGACAAGAAGAGACATAGCTGCTTTCCGTTTTTCTTTTCCTCCTGAAAATGAAATAGAAAATATTGTCTTAAATAATATTAATTAAATAAATAAATATCCAGAGATCATTAATTAATTAATGTGTTATTCAAAGAATTAGAAATAATTAATTATATAATTATGCTGATAATTAGTAAGATAAGATTCTCTTTCCCTCCTGAAAATTAAATAAAGAAACTCATTAATTTGAAATAATTAATTAAATTTTTATTCAAAATTGTTTCCTGAATTCATCTTTAGCAGTTTTTCTCTAATTGGATACACAGGGTGTCAAAAAAGATGTGGACAAATTTCTCAAGATGAATCCTGGTATTGGAGCAGGAAAAAAAAAGGTTCGTATCAATATGGGGTCGAATTCTGCTTTATTTTCGGGATAGAGTGTTTGCAACTTGGAACCGCATATCGATCCTTCCCGAAATATCAAAACTGAGAGATTAAGGTAAAACAAATGCATCGGCAAGTTGATTCGTAACAATATTATGGTCATTTGGAGATAAAATGAAACGTAATCCGGTTGTCAGTGTTGCCAACCTGTCACAAATTGTATTTTTCGAATGGCACTACTTTATGCGGTATTTGGTATTTCCTAATAATGGTAAACATTATATGTGAAGTACGAATTGCAGTGTTGCTAACTGTGAACAATATACCCGGTAAAATATTCCGTAAGTACATTTTCAACGTTTAACGCCATATATTATTAACAGTTAGCAACACTGCATCTGTATTTCACATATGATGTTTACCATCACTAGAGAATATCTTATATCCAATCAATAAACGTAGTGTCGTTTGAAAAAGAAAAAAACAATATACAAAATTTGCAATACTGAAAACCCGATATTTTAACTCCTAATGTCCATAGTATTCCTCCAAATCACTTTTCGAAAATTAACTTTCTTTTTAATGGTTTTTTTCCTGATTTATGACGAAATATTCCTTGTATTTGCCATTGTACAGGGGGCGTTTTTGGGCTCCAAGTTGGAAACCCTGTATCTCGAAAATAAAGCGGAATTCAACTCATGTTTATATTAACTTTTTTTTTCCTTGTTTCGATGTCAGGTTTCGCCTTCCGAAGTTTCGTCTTATGTTTTCTTTACACCCTATATATCCATTCCTATTACCGGTTCTTGAGTGTTTCCAACCTGAATTGGTGCCAAACTTACAAAGTAAAGTCAGGAAACAACGTATAAAATGAATCACGGATGAGTAAACGCAAGTAAAAAAAAAAAGTATCTTCCAGAAGAATGTAAAAAGTTTGTTAAGAGTTTGGGAGTGGTAAAGCAATGGATGAGCTTATTATACCAACCTAATTAATAAAATATAGGCAACAAGAAGAAAATCAACCTATGAATTGAGATAATAGCTAGGCGACTGTATGCTTTTGTAAATTAACGCACATTAACAATTCAATTTGAAAGCTTAACGCTTGAAAATATTTGTGCAACTCAGTACCATGCACAGGATAGATCTTTCTATCGAGTATTAAACAAAATATGTCTTATACGATAGCAATGGCCATCGCTATTATACGGTAGAATGAACCTAGAGTTTGAGGATGAATACATTGCACGTCAGTTAAGAGATGAATCAAGAAAGGTATAGGTTTACTAACAAGAATCTTTAAAATATGTATATTGCAAAGAAACATATAATTGTAAGAATTAAAGTTGAAATACAGTTTTTTTGAAAGTACTGTAAAAATGATATATAAAAATAAATAAGGGAGATAAATGACGAAACAGGCAGTAATACAACATTTTCATCTGTGAACCCGTGAATAAAAATGTGAGAAGATACTGTAATGTGTGTTTCACGGAGGGAAAAGCCAAGTCTTTGATGTTCCTGCTGAAAACCACTTTTTAGTTCATTTTATTTTAAATTCCAAAACTACTGTAAGTTTACATAATAAACTTTAGATAATAGAATAAAAAAAAACATAATAAAAGAATACTTCAATGGGGGCTAAAGATAAACATGATTTGGTATTTGCACCAATCTTAATAATTTGGTGTATAAAGAACGGAAAACCGTATTTTGTATTAAATCTACAACATCGATTTTTGACATATTTTAAAATCGAATTGAAATGATGATGTTATGTCATCATTAGTAATAAGTAGGAAGACGGGCTCCATGAAGAAATAATAATAAAAAAAATAAAGGCTGGAACTCCTCGAAATATAGAAATTGATTAAAATAGGGAATAGGTATAAATGACACGGTGAAAGGAAAAGTGGTGTAAGTCAACTTGAAGTAAATTTAAGAAACAAAATGTTTCAGTAAAAACACTATAATGAAATCCACAATGAAATCCAAGTTAGTGCTGCTATCTATGCGGTTAACAAGAGAGTTACGACTTTCTTCCATCAAATAGATTTGAATATGTAGAATACAAATGTGACCTTAACTCAATATTAGAAGAAAAAAACTGACTTGCACCACTTTCACGGCCTCAAATAGAGACAGCAGATTTTTAAAAAAATAAAAGTGTTTATATTTGTTGAGTGAAAATAGTATAAATCGTGAGTACAAGGTAAAATTTCTTAGTGCAAGGCTAAATTTCTTGAGTAGCTAAAAAATTATAAATACCTGTTTTCAATTAAAACTTTAGATATAAACCTTGCACTAATGCACTCTCCTAAAATCCTAGATAAAGTGCATTTCCTTTGAAATGCCAACCATCTGCTAAAACTGTTAATTGTTATATATTTGTTGTTTTTTTTCTCGATTTTTACCTTCATTTTCCACATCTACAAAAACAAGCATCTACATTTTATAAACGGAAATTTGCTGCAGGTTTTCTAGGACCCGTGGTATGCGAGTCCGATGATAGATATTCGAGGACGAATTATATATTTTGTTCGACCGTTTAGTCATTATTTTCGTGAATGAATGAATACAAATGGTATAATTTCTTGAGTAGAATTCAAAATTTGTGAATGGAAACAAACTGTCGCAATTTTGTGAGTATTTCGTGAGTTGAAAAGCACAAATTTGCACGAAACGTGAACAATCGTCTATCTGCTCTATGGGATTTCTTGACTATTCAAAATTTCCGCTAATTCGCGAGGCGCGAAATTCTATTGTCCCTAGGTATCAATCATTTTATGAAATCCTCGTGGTCCAACAAAAAGCTTTCTGAGACCACTAAAATATCTTGAAAACAAAATTTAAGGCAAAGGCACCAGTTCTCGGCATGTTAAAGTGGATTTTTCAGAAAGCGCTGTCTATAGGAGCGTGTAAGAAAGAACCCTACTTTTTTCACTTCATTAGCAACTTCAGGTCTCGTGCGATAATTTAAAAGCATAAATCTATTCGGTAATTCGCATTATAGTAATAGAATTACGTTTCTTTACAACCCTAATTTTACTCCAGTAGTCGTCACTCTAAATTTTGTTGTTCCCCTATAGTCGTCACATCAATGCACCAGTAGTCGTCAACTAATGTACAACAAATATTTGTTTGGAAAATATTGTGTCCTCTTTTCCATCTTCATTGGATCTTAACCTGTCAAAATAAAGCGTGCTTGAAAGGAAAGAGGCATACAACGCTTTGCTAAAAGGCCCTCAGAGAGTCTTTAAAAAAAAAAAAGGTTGAATATGTAGGAATTTAAATTTTGAATTTTACTGACGGCTACTGGAAAGAGTGTTGTTATAACCATGAATTTTTTTATAAATTTAACATCATATTAAATTAAATTTATCACTTTCTGGAGTAAAAATTATAAGTAGCAATTTTTCACCTGTAATCGTCACCCGTGACGAACATTGGTGAAAAGTATGTTTCACTTGCACCAGTAGTCGTCACCCCCCAAAGCACAGAAAGTGGCAATCAAGGCAGGTAATCTTATAATCTCATAATTAATTTGATCAATAAAGAGGCATTTTATTCACATGTAAACATCAGGTACAATACTTATACCTAAAACTGCAATGCTTATTTTTTAATGTCCGCTTGCTTAACACTTTTTAGTAACAAAACCATGGAAATAGCAGGAAACACTAGCTTGCCGCCTAAACACAAGACATTTCTACTAAACGAAGTGACGCAATAATCATATTAATGGTGCCCGTTACGTCCCAGATTATGACTGCTAACTTGGTCTGTTTTTTTTGTCACCAAACGATGAAAGGTTTTCTTATTTTTACATGTTTAGTAAAAACATGACGACCACTGGAGCAATGACGAGAACCGGCGCCTTTACCTTAGTTACTAACATTGTAAAAGCATTTTGTTGGTTAAATACATGACAAAGAAAGTTGTATCTTCCAACCTTAATTTAACCCGGCCGACATAACTCAGTGCGCGCTATCATTTTGTGATCCAGCACCATAGTTTAAATCAAATCACGTTTCCGATAGCACCCTTCGAAAATCGAAACTGAAATTATTTTAATGCCTTAAGGCATCTTTGACCCAGGCCGGGAAGGGTCAGGTAAAGGGTAAGGAAGGTATCGCCCACACCCTTTCTAAAGGTTCCATTCCAGCATTCCCCTGATGAAACTGAGGAAAACCTCTGTCATTGGCGGTTCAAGTGTTAAACTGTTCAGTCGTCAACAGGATCGAGATTGCGCTGGGATTTTTAGGTTGGGGTGGTGTAAAGACAAAATTGACAGAATCACAGCCTAATAACAATTATCTGAAGTGTGTGTGCTAAAAGAAATAAAATGTCTGACGAAAGGTGTAACAGCAAGTACTCGGAAGTGACAGGCTAAGAGCATGGTGAAAATTTGTAATGTGATATATCCTTTAGGATACGTGCGAGATGCAACACAAAATGCTCACTCGTATCACAGATCGTCACCAGATTTCGAAACGACACAAAATATTAAGGTGAGTGATTTCAAATTTGAAGGCTATTGAGGCTTTCGTAATATAAGGCAGAAGTACACCCAGTTTCAATGAAAATGACAAATCCAAAAGTTGCACAATCTATCAAGATCAATCTCGTATATTAAAAAAAAATAAACAACATAGTGGGGCTCTTATTTAAATCCACATCAAAATACTTTCTCCGTGCTGTCATATTATGTAGACCCTAACTTATTGAGCTTAAAAAGGTGATTTTCTATGAATGAAAGTGTACCAAAAACTAGAACAGTCTACCAACACATTTTCTGGATTTTAGTTGAAAACAAAAGTTTCTTAAATAAAAACTATAAAAAAAAGTGATAAGAGACTGGTATTGACATATTGTGTAGGGGGAAGGGGAGTTGGTAAGGACATTGCAGTATAGCGTGTGGATTTCAAAATAAATGGAAGACGGAGAAAGCAAGTGGTAGATAATGTTATCAAAGACAAAATAGTACCCCAGTGCTGGGCGTACACCGCAAAATAAGAATGAAGCAGACACTTTTGTCTACTTATGCACAAGTGCCATGTTAAATCTACCTAAGCGGTGGTGCTCGCATCAATAGGAAACCTCAGATTATGACGCATAAACATGGCTTTGAAAGGATCTACAACTTTCAGAACGACATCCTTTAGGGTCTTTCACAGTTCTACGTTGCGAAACCACAGCGAAACAAGAGCCAATTTCGAAAATAATAATTACATAAAGGCACATTTTGAGTATTTGTTGTTATATAAAGGAGGATTAGGGCATACCTAGAAAGACAAAAGTCCAGAATGAACTCAAGTGTGACAGACAAGTTGTACAGGGTTGAAACATGCTGCACTATTTACGAATCAAGATGGCGGAGACACAGACAATCAAAAATTTTGTCTGATGAAAATGTTCACATTAATTTCTACAGTATTTCGCTATCACGGTATAGCGGTGAGAGAGTGTTATTTTATAATAAAAGTTTCGATTCATTATGGAAGAACACCTCGTTCATACAATATAATGTCTGTGTGTTATGTGATTGAACACAGTAGACTAAATGTCAAATAAAAAGTGTTTATTTCTCTGGAAATGTTGCCAACGTGAAGACGAATAAACCTCATTCGGAGAAATACTTGATACAGTCTTTAATGTTGCACAGAACAATCCACCCACCCGCTTTAGTTGAACAAAACTCAGAATTTGAAGTCTAAAAAGTACTTTATCATGTAAAGTTTATTTGAATTTATTTATGGTCTTTAGACATTTATGTCTCAGACCGTAATGTGGTAAGGAAAAGGACGTGAGATGAAAGTCGACCAGGGCCTGAGTTGGAGGGAGGTACTATCCCGGCATTTGTCGTAGGGATACCATACGTGAAGGTGTAACCCGTCCAGTCCAGGATTTCATGTTGTGTCCGGGCGCTTGAGAAAAATCCGAAGTTTCAGGTTGTTTCAATTAATTATAGATTCTCGGCTCAGACTCGAATACTGATAAACAAATAATTGTAATGATTATTGATACTGTACTTATACATTGTACTAGCAGTGATATTTATTACTTTATGGGCGTATTAATAATAACGATAAAACTAATTCTTCTCTGTATTTTAAAAGACGGCATATTCTAGAATTTTATGAATGCAATTTTTCTTTAACAAAAAATAGTATTATAATATGCCTGTAGACATACAGACAGAAATAGTTTAGTAATTTACTTAGTATTCGGGACCGGTACTAAATTACTTATATTTAATGGATATTTTTAAAGTGTCAGAGGGTGGTTTCTCAAAAATATAATAGCCCTACTCATATGGGACTTAAAACCATAGTAAACTAAATAATTCCGGGAAATCATTTTCTTTTCTACCGACGTAGACATTCTTTTATTTTACAAAAGCAAATTTTGCGTATTAGTATGCGTAAACATAGTACCATTAATGACAGAGTATTTAGATTATTTGAAGAATCGACATTTGACGAAATTTTTCAATTTCTATCAAAAGAAAATTCCCATAACATGTTCCATGCCGCTACAGCCTTTTTAAAAGGGTATTTTTATTTTATATGAACTCCATTTGCAAGGTAGGCTGGCGCCATAACGATACGAAGAAACTGACATAAGATTTTCATTTCAGAGATCTCCGTTTACTTGTCCGTTTGGTGGCAACGCAACGTTTCGGCGCGGTATTTTAATACTGTAAGCACTTCTGTAGGTTGTCACTGGATTGCCCTAAGTTTACAAGTCTATTTTTGCAGAGGACTGTTAACCCATTCTCGATAGGTGTTTCAATTAGCTATTCACCCAAATCGCAAGCAACGGAATTTTTCATGAAAATCAGCCCTAAGCCTGCTTCAAACTTTTTGCAAGCTTCCCATGTCAAGTGTATAAACTAACGTCAAGCTTATCATGTCAAGCCTAAAGCTTGAATCATGTTCACTAGTTAGAGAATGAGAATAAATTACATGCAAACAACTACTGTACTTACGTCCTTCCTCAGCATTTTTCTGAATAGCAATGTTGACCAATTCGTTGGGTTTTTCACTTCTCGCTAGTCGGAGACTACCTCCTGGAAGTTCCACTGTAAGGGATAAGTCCTTGGTCAACTTGAACATGAAATTAGACCAATCTTCTTTCTTCAAAGCCCGACCAGCTTCAGCTTCTGAATTTGCATCTCCAGAATATTTCAGCTTCACTCCATCAAGCACTTCCCAAGACTTGGTTTTAATTAAACCGTACACATCTGCAAGAGCTCGCAGTTTCGCACAATGGAAATCGAGTTGCAGCAAACAATCCACCATTTTGTTTTCCGATACAGGTTGATTTTCATGTTGTGCATACACCAGTGCCACTACGGCAACTACAAGAACTAATAAAGTTCTTACTATGCTCATGTTTATGTCCTGAGCTGTTGAAGAAAAAGGATAACAAAATACTAACACCAAAATTTCTAGAAATCTTCCTTTTATACCAGGTGAAAGTTTTTAACTATTAATTTGTTTTTTCCAAGAGACAACCAGTGCTGGAAAGAAGAAATTAATTTTCTGTGTTTAGAAAATGTAAGTTAAATATTTATAATGTATTAATATAAAATATATCTTTATGTTCGTAATTATATGACTTTCTATGCTATAATCGTACGTCTGAAAGAAGCACGTATACATTCCTTAAACCCAGATGTCTCTTCTTATCAACATTTATGTATGTCTTTAATGTCGTACTATTTACAAGCATCTGGGAAAAGAAGGCAGTGTATTTTCTAGTATTTATTCACTCACATGCAAATTTAAAGTACTTAAATATTTAGGCATGAGTAGGACTCACGAAACATTAACGTAGATTTAGTTGTCATGATTATTAGCACTAAATTTACACTAATTACTGCCGAATGGTCCTATAATCAGTACTACTAATATATGACTTTTTGGAGGTGAATTCATGAGTTTAAAACTGTCATTGTCCGTTATTTTTTTTGAAGGACGATGTTTGTTGGCAGCGAGGTAGTATCAGAAGCACTACATTATACTGGTCATAAATGTTGTGTTAAAAGAAAGAAAAATACAGTAAATTGTACCGAATTCACAGGAAACATATTCGATGCAGTATTAATCTTTTGCTAGCTGTGAATGGCTTGACTGACTTCCAGGTGGCTTAAAAACACCACTTCACTTGTAGGTATTCACATCACGACAACTTTGGGCTCAAATTCAAGACAAAGATTGACATTACTGATGTTACTTTTTGTCAGCATACTTCTGCTAGATCAAAAAGGGAGCAAGGGCTTTGCCATTTTCAACTCCATTTTTGCAGCGAAATTTAAAAATTCCTTCTTCCCACATTTGTTAGCATTTCCTTCTCCTCTTCTTTTACACATTGGGCACGATGAGCATACATGCAACAGCGCTGCCATCTGTGTTAAATAAGACTCATATCACTATGAAAATTATTTACGACTATTTACAATTCCTTACCTAGAAATAATGTAAGTGCCCGAAACCCACAGTTGATACTTTAAAAAGGCGTGTTTTAAAAAGGAGCAAATATGAACAAAAGTTATTTCTAATTTCTAAAAGTATGACTGTTGAGCTTAACTATGAAGAAGGATATTTGACAGAATATCGTCGAACTCGTTTTATAACTTTACGAGAACATGTTATGCATCTTTAGTTTAGAAGATTTTTTTACCATTTCCTCAGATTATGTAACATTTAAAACCTACAGAAATGTCCAGACTAATATTAGAAACATTTATGTGTAGCAGATTTTGCAAGGAACAAATAAACAACTATCTTCTCCCAATAGAATTGAGTATATCATACATAGTTTTAAGACACGTGGTAATATTATTGTACTCGTTACTACTAACGATTGGGAAATATAAAAGCAGGGATTCCGCTAAGATTTTCAGTTTCGGGAGGTGTAGTGTGAAAATTAGGAGGGTATATAAGTGGAGTTTTGCACGGTTTTTATCGATTTTTGGCCGTAAAAAAATTTAAGTTGTGGACAGTGTTCTCGAGAATTTGGAGGCTGACACCTCCCACAGGGGGGTCTGGCGGAATCACTGTAACAAAATAATCAAACCAAACTGCCAGTTTGGAAGCGCCTCACGCACTGTGGGTGGAATGATCTCTTTCTTTCAGGTAGTTCTGGATATAATAAGCTTTTTTCTTATTTTCACAACCTGAGTATTCAGGTTTGGCCAGGTTTTCAGGATATCTACTATGTAAAGATTTGTCATCACTCGGAATTCAGAAAACACGCGGCGAAGTACTAGGAAACTGGTTATCTAAATTAATCAAGTCAAAACAACTTTTAACAAGAAAAGTTAGCTTTTCACATTAAATAACATAGACATAATAGACACCAAGTGGCCGTAGCTCAGTGGGTAAAGCGTTACCTCACCACACTGTAAGAAATTTTTATGTAAAATTACAAAAAATTTGTTGGCAGCCCTTTTGCTAAACCTTTGCGTAATCGTCTCGTAATTTTACAATGCTGTAACTTTACAAATCCTTTTACGATGTGTGTGTAAATTGGATTACGTAAGTTTACGTAATTCTATTTACAGACTTTGTAAGAGTACATAAATTAGGTAAAACTATTTACATAACTTTAAGTAATTTAGTTTACAATTAATTATGTAAACTAAATTACCTAAAATTATATAAACTGAATTACCTAAAATTATGTAAATAGCTTTACCTAATTAATGTATTCTTACGAAGTCTGTAAATAGAATTACGTAAACTTACGTAATCCAATTTACACACACATCGTAAATCTGTTTGTAAAATTACAGCATTGTAAAATTACAGAACTATCACAGTAAAGTAGGTATACTTTGGTCCTTTAAAGATAACATTGGCCCAATGGAAGAAAGAGGTATTTATGCTACTTGGTAATTTTTCCTCCTTTCAGTACAAAATTTTTTGGATCGAAGTATTCCAAGTGAAAGAAAGAAACAACGTGTACCATGAAGGGTAAGGGTGTGGAATGTTTTCAGTCCATGCAACAAAAGTTTTCCGGAGACTAAAAACAAAAGTGTTGCTTTTAAAATGTGGTATAATTACTCTCTTATAAACTTAATTTGAAGTTTACATCAATCAAGTAAACTAAAAATTAACAGTATAATTACGCCACACTTAAAAAAAAACAGTTTTTAGTCTCCTGAACAATTTTGTTGCATGGACTGAAAGCACTCTTCCCCCATCAAATCTTTTTCTTCAATTGGGCCAATGTTACCTTTAAAGAGCCGAAGTACACCCAGTTCACAGTATGTAAAGATTTAGCAAAAGGACTGCCAAAAACATTTATATAGTTTTACAAAAACAAAGGTTTTTCTTAATCTGTCGCTGGCTTGGATCTATATCTGCTTTCACTTACTCCGAGATGCACAAACCATTGTTAGATTTTTCTGCTGTAATTCTCGTTGTTGCAGCAAATACTTCTGAGAATGTTTTTCAGCTACATTACAAAAAAAATGTTCAACGCGTTTTAAATGATTAATTACTTGTGCATTTACTTAAATGCAATGTGTTGCATTGCAATTTTTACCTACCAGAAACTTAACCTGTCAGTTTCCTCCTCGACGTAACTATAGTTAAAATTTTGTAACCTTCAAAATTGTGGAAAATAAATAAATATATATATTTAAAAAAAAAAAGCATTTTCAAGATCATACCAGTCTGTCTTCCATCATTATTTCTGTTGTATTTTCATTTCGGGTTTCAGGTCAGAGTACGAGATTCCAAAATGTTATATCACTCGCGAGACTATAGGCCCCTTCTATACGAACGGGGAAAACGCTGTAGTTTTACCGCACCTCGTAACCCATGCTTCTAAATGTTTCAAACCGCGCGGAGAAAACGCTCGTGTAGACACGTACACTATTAGCAATTGTTAGCAGGCGCGGTTTACTTGCCGTAGAACCACCGCACTTTGCCCGCTCGTGTAGAAGGATCCTTAGACCCCTAACAGAATACGGGACGGGCGTAAGCCATAGTGCTGTTATCGCCCATAAAATTAATTTTATCTTTATCGTTACCCTAACAGAATACTTGGAGATTTTTTAAAATACATTCATCGATTCTCGTACATTCTCAGGATGGCTGAGAGGTTAAGTGTTCTCTTTTCATGCACGTGGTCACAGGTATAAGTCTGTCTACTGAACAATGATGCACAGACCACTTTACCAAGAACTGTAGGCCCCATTCTTAGCCCACCAGCTCATTAAGGATGTTATAATAAATCAGTCAATTCATTCTCAAACACATCAGCCCTGACCATATTCATGGTGCCTTCGCGACTGAGAGTAACTCGTTAGGAAGAGCGGCATCTGGACGCAAACTCTATACCTTCAAAATGCGAAGTGAGCGCTCTACCAACTAAGCTACGGCGCTGAAATATGCAAATTCAAAAACAATGCCGTTGTCAACCAAAAAGAGTTTGTGACTTTCGGCACTTTACAGACAGTTAAACATAATACAATAATAAATAATATTAAATAACAGTAACAAAATTAAAGGCCAAATAAATCTAATTGCAAGAAAGCAGATTATCACAAACGTTTTCTAAATGCCTTTTGAGAAAACGGTATAAAGTGATTTTTACGCTGTACGTAAAATTAGGTATAGATCCAAAACGGCGTCAGACAGGAACAAAAAACCTTTGGCAATAAACTGTAGGAAAAGAAAGTAAAGGCACTTACCGTGTGAAAATCTTGGCTTCGATTTGTGTGAATGTCTTTCTTCAGTACAGTACTTATATCCATCATTATCTGCTATGACCAACGATTTTTTTTTTTTTGCTATAAACGTCTGTATGCAAAATTTGTAACGCACGAGTAGAAGCAATAAAAATTATTCGACAATCTTTACTTCAGGACGGGAGAAGAATCTAAAATTTTACCAGCAAATGGGTTGTCTTAAAATTTCGTTCTAATACTCCTACAAGAAATTTATTATAACTTATTTCATAAAGTATAATCATGTTACATGATGGATATAAATACAATACTTGGTAGGCCGAATTTGCATGTACTATACAACGAGAAGTATTTAACCTTTTGTGGAAACTGTTATTGGAATTTCATTCCGCCAGCTCCACATACAATATTTTCTAATAAAAATCGCGATGAAATATATAGTACAATTTTACGACGAGACACAATACCATTTAATATTGATAATGTAGCATATAAAATATTCAGGTTATAAATAACTGCAATGCTTAAGGTCCCTTCTACACGAGCGTAGAAAGCGCAGCGGTTTTACCGCATGCAAACCACACCTTCTAACAAAACCCATGCTTTTAAATGTACGTATTTACACATGCGTTTTCACCGCGCTGTTTGACACGTAGATTTAAAGGCGGGTATTATTAGAGGGCGCAGTATGCACGAGATAAAATGGCCACGATTTCTCCACTTGTGTAGAAGGGGCCTAAGATGCTGAAAATGAATTGTCGGTAGAAACATTCTAATATGCCAAAGGATATGTCAAAATTTCCATTATGGTGTTGCTTTAAGAAATCGGGAGCACACCATTTTGAGAAACT
>JAGDQP010026730.1:0-25648 GCA_022664845.1 Lepisma saccharinum
GTTGGCGTTCCATTTTTATTTTTATTTTTCTCCCCTTTTATTTTCTTAGTCTCCGTTTTGTTTTCTTTCGGTGTGTTCTCTTTAGCTCATTCTCTTTGGTTGGTTTTAGACTCTTTGAGCGTTTTCCGCTTGGATTTTTCTTTGGATTTTTAATCGTTATCCATCCAGGTTTTCGTTAGTCACGCAGCAATGACTTGGATCTAACGCTTGTTTTTGATTGGCCCTAGTCAATGCTTCGTGACTTGTTTTTTGCTGATTGGTGTGAATCAGCCTTCTTCTCCGTTTGCTGGGAGAACTGCTCTCCCACGCCATGTTAGTTTAGTTCCAAATTTTAAACCGAAGCGACTAGATGTATGGGCTTTCCATCACCTGTACTTCCTAAGCCCTGTCTACGAAAGGTAGATGTAAACACTAAATTTAGCGTAATTTTTGATGATATTTCGATTGATTTCGTCCGTTCCGGAAAATTACTTTAAATCATATTAAGAAGAATAAAAAACCGATACAAGTGCTATCAGGACTTTTTCGTCATCATTTCGAAATTTTCACCGTGTTAAATTATATATTTTGTTTTGAGATTATTTGTCAAGATGTTTAATATGTTCTAAATTTTAGTATGGGGCCGCTATTGACCGAATTCTTGCATTATAAATATCGGTCCGTTAGGTTTCAATAATCATATGCCAATTTCTCGTCTCCCGTTTTTCCATATTCATTTCGAAATTCCCGGTTAGCCATGTTTGACAGCTACCGCATATTTTGCTTACTTGATCAAATTAGCAACATGTCTGCTCGATTATTTTTGCGTACCGTTTTGATGCTAACAGTAAATTATAATTTATTCAACATGGTTCGATAATTTTTGGTTTCAACTCCAGCCACTATTCTCCAATGAAAAATCATATTTTATAACAATATTTTGTATTTTTAAAATTTATTCAGAACGTCTTTAGTATAACGTAGTAATCGTCTGTAATGACGTCACAAAAATATTAAGGTTAAAGTGATTCTTTAATTATCATGCATTTTGGACTAGAACTTCTTTCGTGTAAGTAATACTGTGCTAAAACTTTTCCAAATTGTACAACAATATTTCGGAATTAATTTGTGAAAACATCAACGAAATTTGTTAATAATTACAGAAATTATGGACATTTACGTGTGACTACATAACTTTCAGTTCGGCTTAATTCATGTATACCAACGATTCAAATTTGTTTGTTTTACAATGCAACAGTAATTCTGTTCAGATTCTGATAAAATTATCATAGCCGA
The DNA here is from genome assembly GCA_022664845.1 of Lepisma saccharinum. NCBI lineage: Eukaryota > Metazoa > Arthropoda > Insecta > Zygentoma > Lepismatidae > Lepisma > Lepisma saccharinum. The sequence continues at coordinate 1,276 of JAGDQP010026730.1, forward strand.
AAGCGTGAAATATGTACATTCTAAGCAATAAATTGAAATTCTGAAATTTTTATATTTCTTCGAAAACAATCTTGAGTTTATGTTCAGTGAACGTAGTGTAGAAACCTCTCAGTTAACCAGGTACGATATAAGGCATTAGTTCATAATCCTCGTACAGTGTTTGGTAATATTTAAAAAGTGCAGTGAGTTATTTAATGTTTAACATAATATCTATTGGAAATTAGCTATGAATCGTTACGTGAAGTTGACAGCAATTGATACTATATTATTTCTGTGTTTCGGTAAACTTATCGTTTTAAGTGATGTTAATTTAATTAGATTAGATCGGTTCATAAATCCGTAGACCAGTGGTAGGATTCTTTCGCCAGCTGAGAAGTGATGACTTGGGAAAGGAACTATATATTGAATTTCTGGTTATTTCTGCGTTGAAATATGAAGTGACTCCAGCATGTGATTTGTGTTAATATATATTATTTGCGTTTTGCGTTATGACACTACGTTTGGACTGAGTTGCGACCGTCATTCGTTGTGTTCGTTCGTCTTTATTTCAGGAATTGCGATTCCAGACTACAGGTGTGGGCCCTACTAAGGTAAAGGTAAGACATGGTCTTTTGCCACCCTGTAGACTTCGAAGTGAGTAAAGACACCGTATGAGTCACATATGAGTCGTTATGCGTATCATCGTTTGAGATTATTTCCCAAGTAAAGATTTGCGTCTTTCTTTCTTAATCTGTCGCTAATCTGAACCAGCTGGTACTTCAGAGTATGAACTGACGATCTAATTAAAAGATTGGAGGTGTCGCCTTACCGGTATTTCCTCCCTCGATCTAAATTATTTTTTTTACAGTGATCACAAGGATCTGGAATCCTCTTTCCCAGATATTCTTAAATCTGGAAGGCATTTCTGCGCCGCTCGTCTGGGGTGTAGAAAATGTTTGGAGCTAGAGGTTAGGTTAGATGCGTTGCGTGGGTACTCTAGGCTCCTGGCGACCCTATTTGTCTGTGTGATCCACTTTTGGGATCATTAGGTTGGGGTGCGTTGTAATTACTTTTCGTATTTAACACAGGTCTGAAACACATTACAAACATCTGGTAAACTAAAATCACTTCCAAGGTTTATTCTCAGGCATCATTTATATTATAGAAACTACGGACACTATACCGTGAGAGTTTACGTGAACCGTTTGTTACGCGAGAGAGAAAGATCATTGCTGTTGCCAAGCTGTTGACACATGATTCATTCCTCCTGTCGTACTTGAATAAAGCATCAAACTCAGATACGGTCGGTAAACTTGGCAATGTTGTGGGAAAGCTGCTTAGTAACAACTATGAAACGTAGGCAGTGATTGGGTGCTTTCCTATCTTCTTAACAACTCAATCGGTATTGGAGTGCAAAGCATGTATCACTTTGCAGTGAACTAATGGAAGTCTAAACAACAGTGACAAACAGCAACTAAGAATTTACCTTCTTTGTGTAATGGATAGAGTGTCAGATAACTGGCTGGCCGACCTGTGTTGGATTCCCAGTAAGGCGATGACCTTTTTAACTTCTTTTTATTTAAAAAAATAACTTTATTTTTTATTCTTATAAAGACACTCCATTTTTCATTCCTTTTGCATTTTCTTGACATTTTATAAATTCTAGGAAATAGATTACCTGTTGTTTATGTTTCAAGTAATTCACAACTACGCTAATAGACGCCTTTCCCTAGAGGTATAATAATTCTTATATCGCTTGAGCTGTCTCTTTTTTGCTACTGAAGAAGACAAAAATTGTCAGCTTTCAAGTTTTGCCGGCACCTGTATAGTTCAATATGTCATATTTAAACATCAAAATATTCCAGAAGCATGAAAGAATAAAATCTAAGCTTTCTAGAAACTCTACACTAGATGTACACTTTCTAGCAAAATCTATGCTTATCAAGAAAACAATAACAAGAAACTGTGACAACCGAGTCTCTTTATCAGTCTATAAAGCACCACCATAACAAGCCTCGCTATCTTTATAGAGCTTGCTGCATACTGAATATAAAGTTAGGTAGAGAAAAATATACAAACCAGTGAGTTTAAATTCCTTTATATCTTGTTGTGTTTGTACTATGACGTCTGCTAATTTGCTTATTGGAACACAAACATCGGTTATTACAATGCTGCATCCAGGCTGCAGAGATTTTAAAGCATAGTAAAGATCATGACGGGCTTTCCATAATTTTGTTCTTTCTTCCAACTTCTCTGCCCATTTGAAATCAGAGGCTCCATTTTCTTTTGCAATCGATTCTAAAAACAAATGAATGTCTAATTACTTATTTGAAATTATTAATTATTATTTTTTTATATTATCTCATTACAAAATATTTAGTTCTATTAACTTATACAGGATGAATTAAATCCCTTAAAGATTGCAATGATATTCTTTGGAAAGTCTTAAGATAAGAGTACTCATCGTAAATATTTCCTCTATTGCATAGCTTTCCAATAATTAAAGGGGGAAATGATAAAAAGGAAAGTTGGACATACTAGCTGATTGGTTGTTATTCCAAACGACAGGAAAATTTGTATTTAATGCTAGTACACTCCATCTGACATCATAGCACCATAGATCTTATAATAGATAGACTTAGCACGCTTCCCCATTTCTGGCTGCGCTAAAACGAATGGCTTTTTGTACAGGAGCACGTGATTTTGGATCCATCCGCTAGGTTGCACTAGCATCGACCTCATATTCATTTATGGCCGATGCCAGAGCAACCTAGAGGATAGATTCAAAATCACGTGCTCCTGTACAAAAACACATTAGATTTTGCGCAGCCAGAAATGGGGAAGCGTGCTAAGTCTATCACGCTATATTATAGCACAGAAGGTAGTGTAATTTTACACGACACAATACGCATACTTAAATTGGTCGCAGACTGATATCTATACATGTTGTCTTAATATGGATAACAAACCTAATATATATAGTGACTATGAGTAAGACTAACTCATTTTTAACTAACTCTTTTCCCGTTTTAAGAATGCCTGAAATTTAGCATTCTCGCAGTATTACTAAGTAGTCCAAAGTTCTGTACTGTCTTCTTTCCGTAAACACAATCATCTCGTTTCGCTATTGGAATGAATAATATTCATGAACGTTTAAATGTAATGAATTATTGTTTTTTACTTACCTACAGCTTTAACTTGTTCCTCCACTGCTGAGGAAGATCCATGGAACTCCAAGAACAGTGAAGTTATCTCTGGCAATCCTAGTTTACTGTATTTGTTAACAGCCTCAATGCCCGTTTCATCAATAAGTTCTGCAATAAATATTATAAATACGTCTTCAATAACTGACGGCAAATACAAAAAAATCACGAACATATGCACACTATAACTAAATAGTTTGTATTTTTAAGTGTTTGTTAATTTCCATTTCGAAACCCTCGATACCAGTTCAAAGTATTGACCGTCCTACCCAAAGAGGAATATGTTACTTCATAACACCTGCTTAGATTAAATGAATTTTTATTAACGTCCTAAACGAGCTGGTGAGCTTGTAAAACCAGGACCTACAGATTTAGGTAAAGTGGACTCCGCGGACCGGTACGTTCAATAGACCCCCACGTGCACAGACAGCGTGCGCGCTAACCTCCCGGTCACAACAAGTTTGCACGTGTTTACAAAAAAAAAAAGTCGAAATTGGTGTTCATGACTTTTATCATTTCCACAGTTTAAAGAAGAGTCCTGAAAAGACATCGATTTGAAAATACTGTACTGATACTCAAACTTTTCAGCTCCTGGTTCAAGTAGTAACACAAAAGTTTTCATGGTTACAGTTTAAAAAGTGCTGGAGCTACAATGTGACAACTATCTTGGGGAAGAAATGCCTCAATACAAGTTCCCGGTTGTATTCTGCTAGCGTTGTTATTATATCAAAACCAATAACAGTCCATTAATCGGAACAGATATTTTCGTTAGAAGCTCACAAACTCAATTGGAATGCTAACAACAATGTAAAATTAAGACTCAATAAATCACCAAATATGCTAATATTTTTATCATCTCAACAACTTGTTTTTGATGTCAATTTGTATTGAGATATTTTACAGACCTTTAATTACAAGTGAAACAATGTAAACCAGTAAGCTTACCTATCCTTGCAATTGGAATATTACATTGAATTGTCTGCATGGCAGTCTCTACGGCAGATCTGACGGAAGGAAAAGAACAGAAGCCTGACAGTATAGCCTCTGGAAGAGCATGAAGCCTTACTGTTGTCTTGGTGATTATTCCTAAAGTACCTTCAGAGCCAACAAATAAATTCGTCAAGTTGTAGCCAGCCGATGTTTTCCTGGAACAAAATATTTTATCATTCAAGTGAAAAATAAATTGTAAATTACAGGCCTGAATATGATGATAGTAGATTATATCACCTACAATTTCAGTTTAGTTACGATTAGAATATAAACTACAATTGAAATAAGTTTGATACACTGTATTTACACTGAAAAATAAATAAAGACACTGTTGAAAACATAATATTTACTTTAAATTGGTAGCCAGCATATCATTTAATAGTATAAAATCTATATTAGATACGACTCAAGAAAAATTAATATATTGTCACCATGTCAAATAAATGGAAACCCTATACTCGTTGACTTAAAGTTCTATCCTTAACACTGAAAATGGTCTGATCTACAAAAATACACAAAATTCTTCCCCTTTTGTAAAACAGATAACGTCACTGACAATTCAAGGTCAAATATATATATATATATAACAAACAGATAATACCTTACAGTTTCAACGTTCTGTCAGCGCCTTCGTCGAACTAAACGGATCTCAAAACGCTGATAAGAGTGTTGAAACTGTAAGGTATTATATGTTTGTTATATAAATATAAATATATTTGACCTTGCCTTGTCAGAAAAGTTATATGTTTTAGTAAAGGCCTAAATGTTGTTATATTCACATTGTACTTTCCCCCCACTTAATACTGAATATGTTTGATGCAAAAATGAATGAGTGAGCATATCAGGGTATGCAGGAGTCCTAAAGTTATCAGTACAAGTTCTTTATTTTACATTTGGGCACGTTTAGCTTGATGTCGGGAGATCTAGCCGGCCAATGAATTGCTAAGCTTCATCTACGGGAATGTAAAATTCCAGGACTTGTAAACGCTCAAGGCCCAATAACACGATTCTCTGTATGATGGCACAACACAGGAATTTTTACATTTTATCGTGGACTATTAATGACAGGATAATTTGTACACATCATTTACGGACCTCCTGTGCAGTAAACAAAGTCTGTACAACAAGAATTTAAAAAGTAATTATGAGAAAAGTCTTCAGAATGATAATATCTGCATTTCTCTTATACTTTATTTACATGTCTTAAACACAAAATGGCGCATTTCAGGGGAGATTTATACAAAAAAATGTATACAATAATCAACTATTGCGATAGCTTTTTTTAGGTAAAAACTAAACAATTTCAAGCAATATCCATGGTATTATTTACTTTTCGCAATTTGTTGATATCCTGATTGTTTTAAGAATGTGTTTTTGTTTTCCATTTTCCACAGATGTAAAAGCCAAAATTTACCTGTAAAAAAATATTCACTCACTTTGTTCTTCTGTTTTGTCCAGCTGTGTGTAAAATCCTACCGTCTGCTAAAACTATTTCTAAGTTCATAACATTCTCTCGCATCGTTCCATAGCGAACAGCGTTCGTTCCGGAAGCACTTGTTGCAGCCATACCACAGATGGATGCGTCAGCTCCAGGATCTATTAAGCAAAAAGCGAAATATATTTCAAATCGGAACCAGATTAGTCAATTTGTTGTATAAATTAATGGTCATCTAATTAGATTGTTGCCTACTACAATTACTGAAATACACATATATGTTAGAATTCTCTTAAAATTGCTAGTATAATATTTTTATAACAGTTTGTTGAATAAATTATTTCCAAGGCGATCAAGAAAAGATTCTTATAGTAATAATTAACGCTCCCACATGCGCAAATATATTCACAGAAAGTGCTATTTGAGCTGTGAAGCAAAGTGGTCGTGTTCTGATTACGTGATGTGTCGCAATGACAATGATGGAAAAGCAAACTGGATGGTTTAATACATTTTCAGCAACATCCACATTCAAGCAGTGGATAATGAGAAGCTTTTAAGAGAAGTAATCCAACATATTGGTACGAAACCATTGCATGTATGTACCAGCATGCCGAAGTTTCTCCACTACTTTTACGACGTGAAGAAAAATAGAATGCGAACTATCCATTTACGTAACTAAATAGATTTCCTTCCCTTCCTTTCTGCAACATTTGATTCCGGGTTCTCATGATATAAAGACATTTTAGAATTTGTCAATTATAATACGAATTTAGCAAGTTTAATATATATTATTCAGATATAATAGGATGCCTTCTTTGGAGAAAAGGATGGTAACAAAAATAGATTTTACCTTTTCAGATACACTGATGAGGATGCTGAGATCTCTAAGTGTGTGGATGAGTCCTAGTATTATACAAATAAAGAATATTTTATTATTTCTCATAATAAAACCGATCCCTTAACTACAGGTACTGCAGGATTAACACAGTCTAACTACTTCCACTTATTATCATATCTCACTACAAAAGCTTATCGTACTTTAAGACCATCAGATTCTTTCAGAGAAAATGTACACTAGACATCCTACATTTTATTGTGTAACTCCAACTCGTACATGCAGTCATATTTAAACATGCGTTTACATTTCTGTATTCCACTATTCAAACGACACGTCTACCACGAACAGCACACATAAACATAACAGAACACATCTTCGTGCATTGTTAATAAATTAGTTTAAATCTTTTACACTAAACAATGAACTAAAAGAGATCTCTTTCTCGCTGATGACATCATTTTATCTCAACGTGGAGTCCAACAGGGTGATCCCCTCGGTCCTGCTCTTTTTTGCAATTACACTACAATCTATCGTCAATTCTATAACTACCGAATTGAATTTATGCTATTTGGATGATGGCACTATCGTGGACGATCCTAACCTAGTTCTCTCTACTTTCGGGACATATCATCCGAAATTGGCTTACATCTGAATTTTTCAAAGTGCGAAGTTGGTTTTCTTAACGTTCAGCAAGGCCAGTACGATTTTCTTTATTCAAGATTCATGGAAGTAGCATTTGGAATACGAATTATGACTTATGCTTCAACATATCTGCTTGAATCCGCAATCTCTACCTATGACTTATTCGTAGTCTATAGCTTGAGAAGATATCTAAACTAGAATTCTTTCTCGTCTCTCTTTGATTTCAGCACATTCAGCATTTTATCTACTTCGTGTTTCCCTTTCCATTCCCGTTTAATGCATTTTTTGTTCCCCTTCTTGGCGGCAAGATACGTTGTTACAGAGATATGACTGTGTTTTACAGGTTGGCCTCGAATCAATCCTTAACTGTTCTCTGAGTAATAGTACCTGGCTTCAGGCCACTTTGCCCGTTCGTTCGGGTGGACTTGGTATTCGTCGGGCCAGGGATTTGGCGATTCCGTCTTGTTTAGCGTCTTTCTATGGCTCTCGATGTCTTGTTGAGTCTATCCTTCCTCCGGGTTTATGCATTGATCCCGACGTGGCTATTCAAAATTGTAAATCTCAGTGGTTTAACCGGCATGGATTCTCCTTCTTTAGACTGCAGTAGTTCTAAGGCCATTTGGAATGATCCAATTATTCAACGCACCCAATCGTTTCTTCTACAATCCCCCGATTGTCTTGAGGATAAAGCCAGACTTCTTGCTGCTTTTTCTAGAGATTCTGGTGTTTGGCTTCAGGCCCTACCTTCTCCTCCTCTGGGCCTCCACTTATCCAATGAAAGTTTTCCTATCGCTGTTGCTTTACGATAGGGACTGATGTCTGTGTACCTCACAATTGTCCAGCTTGTGGGGCGTTGGTAGATCAACGAGGTCTTCACGATCTGTCTTGTGTTCGTAGTGATGATAGACACATGCATCATGTCAGTGTAAATGATGTAATTATTCTTGCGCTTATTTCAGTTGAAGTACCTTAAGTGCGTGCACCATCTGGATGTAGTCGTTCCGATGGTAAGAGACCTGACGGTATAACTCTAGTGCCTTGGAAAGGAGGAATATCTTTATTATGGGATTTTACTTGTGTTGATACGTTTGCCCTCTCGAATCTTCCTCATTCATCCTTGCGAACTGGTGGTGCTGCTTCCCGCCGAAAGGTCGAAAAAAAACAGAAAATATAGTACCCTGTTAGATAAATTCGTCTTTAGTTACATTTGCAATCGAGTCAAGCGGTACTTGGAGCACCGAGGGCTTCAATTTCATCAAGGAAGTTGGACGATACATTGGGCTTGTTTCCGGCAATGCTCGCACCACTGATTTCCTACTGCAGCGTATTAGTATCGCCGTTCAGCGTGGTAATGTTTCTTCAGTTCTTGGAACGCTGCCTCCGGGGAATGAATTGGAGGAGATATTCCTTCTTTAAATGCTGTTTCCCTTATTGTTTTTGTGTTTGCTTTTTATTTTTGGTTGTTCCTTAAGGCTTTGTTGATTTCACAGATAATTCATGATGCGGTTATTGTTATCTCGTATGTAATAATATGTAATAAAAAATTCAATTAAACAATTAATTATGACTGTTTCTTTTTAAATATAATATCATTATTTTATTATCAACTGACTTCTGTTTCCCATGTTGCTATAACAACCCTCAATTCATGCAACCATGCAGGTACAGTCACTATAGGAACCAAAAAGGAGTGCAGGGACTCCGGGAAACTTGGGGAATTAACAAATCTTTTGGTAAATTATAGATGGAGATTTAAAAAAACGTTATTTTTATTTTATACCGCTCTTGCGTAACAAATGGATATAATATAACAACATAAAAAAGTACAGCGAAGCTGTCTTATTGCTTTCACACCAATTTCTTACAAACTCCATTTACAAAAGTTTTTTCTAGTGGGGTATATGAAGAAAAGTAGCATGAAACACTGTCTGGAAGTCCTTTAAATACTTAATTTACTTGACTGGATAAATTATGGATATGTTAGGAAATGTATAATCAAACAAGTTTTGTTTTCTGTTTGAATTACGTTTCTATGACCGTGTGTGAACGTAGAGGTGCTGGGATCTAGATGCACCATTCGTATTTGATAAGGGTAGAAGTATTGGAATAGTGGTTTGTGAAAATTTTCATAATAATCTTTTAGTTTCTTTGTTACAGAACAACGCTCCAACTGTACTTGCTGCAGGGATTTATAAGCTGGCGACATACATCACTTCATCAAAGGTGTGTACGCACACAACAAACAGAATTTCATCAAGATAATGCGCTGTATCTTGTTGCTATTTAGCCTTGTTGCGGTTAGAACAATGGTAAAGTTAAATATCCGCATTATCCTGGCACCATAACTTACCAGGCTGCAATCCAATTGTGTACAAGCACAAATGAATATGTAACAGAGATGTAGGATCGTTTACGTAAAAATCATCGAACCTTCAAAGGTTTGTTAAACCCAAAATTGATTTAGAGAAAGCACTTTGAGCAAACATTTAGCTGCTGCCACACTACCGAATTTGTGGATATTAGCTAAACATTGAATCACCTTGAATTATTGTCAACTAAGTTGTAGGAAGAAAGTTCCTCGGCATCACAAGCATTGTCACATCAACATTTCGTTTGTAGCATCCGTCTGATGATGTACTGCAGTTAGTGAAAAAGGCTTCTACTTGTCCTGCATATGTCCTACAATGTGGGTTCTGGTCAAGTAACGTTGTTTTGTTTTAGGCTCTAAAACTGGACCGAACAACTGTTCAAAAAATTGTATAGGGAACGGAATAGCAGTATTGCTTTGTAGCATAAGTATCCAAAATATAAAGGAACCAACCACCAGGATCATGCCATAAACTGCTAGATCTGTAAAGCACTTGGATAGAGATAACTATGGATAACCTCAAACATATGGTAGAATCCCTTCTAAGACATTCTACATATAAGAGAAGTGATCCTACCCTCTATTAAGTAGATATTATAATACACAAATAATTTTTTGCATGCAGTGAATGAAATGCAAAATAATATCTGAATATGTATTTGCCGTTAAGCCGATCTTAATACCAGATAATAATCACAAGTTATTCTATTATTAACAACAACGGTTTGATGTATTACGACAAAGTTCGTTCTTATTCTTATGGAAACCACGTACGACCTCACCGTCCTTCTAGTGAATAATGAAAACACTTTTGTGTAGTGTGCTCAGGGACAAACTTCCTTCCAATCGAAGAACATGCAGGAAAATAACATGCTTTGGCCATTTCCTTGATTTTGCAGGAGAGCGTTTTAAAAGTTTATAATTAGTATTGTGTATATCTGTACATTAAATAAAGGTTTGGTTGCAACTGACATACCAAGCATATTCTCTTCATGCACGATAGTTTGTAAAAAAAAGTCTACAATCTACCACCTACAGTTTTGCATGCATTGTCAATTTCTTTTGTAATTATCTATATTTGTATGTAACATATAAAAAATCAACTCACCAACAGGAAACCATAACCCCTGGTCTTTTACGTATTGATTAAGAGTGTGACGAGTGACACCTGGCTCACATGTAATATCAAAATCTTCTGGATGGAAAGAGGTAATTTGATCCATTTTTATTAAGTTAATTGAAACACCTCCCTGTAATAGCGAAGCATATAAGACCCTATTAGGAGATTAAATTCAATAATAGAGATTAGCAGTAAATTGACTTGACACTGACATGGGACAGCAAGCAGTGTACGTGTACATGCATGGTTTACCATTACTTCCTTATTTGTTTGCTGAATTTTATTAACAGCACAGTCATTAATTTTTATTGTGATAGTTTACAGAGTTACAAAAAGAATAGAGTTACAAAGAGAATGAAGAATATCAGTTCATAAGCCCGCAGCATGCTTTCACTTGTCGGTTAACATGAATGTTAAATGTTAGTAAGTCAATGTATGGTTGATGGATAGAAATCACAACCGCATCTTCCCAGTCTCTTTCCTGTGCCGTTTCACGAACATGTCTGTAAAGAGCGTTCCTGTCCCTCTTTAATCTGACATCGTCCTTGTGTTGTATAATTCTCACTTCTAATTTATTTTTGTTTCTCCCACATGCACTCCACAATCCATATACAAAAATGTGTACCCCACTCCTCTTAGCTGCTTATCATGTAGTACGTAGTATTCATTTTATAGACATCACATATACATAGGTACAGTCGTGCACTTAGAAGTTACTGTGTCTAGAATCGGTCATGGCGCGAGTCAGTATGATGTGCTCTTCGAAAGAAAAGCGAATTTACGGGTTTTATAATTTTCGTAAATGTCTTTTGTATGATTTCTTCTTTAAAAGATAACAATTAACATAGAATACACGTTGTTTGGTACTGTATTTCAGTATGGTGATGTCTTTGTTGCTTCTAAAAGGGGCGTTAGGGAAGAAATGGAGAAGTTAATCTTTTCAGTACAAAACTATTTCAACCACTCCACTACCGAGTCCGGGGTCGCTAACTCCTAAATGTCTTGCACTGTGTAACTATCATAAAGAAAATTATATAATTTATTACCAACAAATGTATTATTTACTACACAAAATGTTGTACTTTAAATTTGTGCCTTTTTCAGAGATGACATAACATAAAAGACAAAATATACTAACCTGCAAAGGAATAGATCCTCCTTCTAATCCAGTACCGGTGCCGCGCGGAAGTATTGGAATGTTTCCGGTGTTACAAAGTTTAGCTATTTCACTAACTTCACCCACTGATTGAGGCCACACAACAAGATCCGGGAGCCCTAGGGTTAGTGGTCCTTCATCGCGTCCATGTTGTTCTCGAACAGCCTCTGACGATGATACGTTAGAATCACCAACAATCTTGGCGAATTCCGCTTTTATTTCTAACGCCTTAGAACGCATCGCCTAGAACAAATATTAAGAAATTAAACCAATAAGAAAATGCTACAGATAACGAGAGTGATTTAAACGCAAAACAAACGGGAGCTATTACCGTTATTCTACTGTTGTGATAACTCTGACGTCACCGTAAATAATTTCTTGGTGAAATCAGTTTGTCAACATATCCATCAGCTTGGGAAATGGTATAAAGTTGTACAATGGGTCCGACATGAGTTGGCTGCGGTACAGGAAGTCACACGACTACCTGTGTTCCTTTACTCACTCGTCAGGGGAAAGATCCGTTTCTGGACAAAGTGCTGACCTGTGATGAGAAATTGACTCTTTACGATACTTCATGGTGTCGTTGTCATTGGTTGGAACCACATGAACCTCTCCTAAACAACAAAATCCACCTCTGCATCAACGGAAGGTTTTGTTATGTTCTTGGTGAGTTATTCAGAGTATCATTCACCGTGAACTGGTGTCATATGGCCAGAAAATCACCACGTAGCTATACTTCCCTGACATTGGACCTTCGGATTATCATTGGTTCCATTCGTCAGACAACCATCTATTCCGAGCATTCGAGAAGCACTGGATGATTTCTTTCGTTCACGCTCTGCTGAGTTCTATCAGCGTGTGATCCATAGTCTGCCATTAGGCCATTGCTGCTGACGGGAACGATTTATGACTTTTCAGGTACGTTTTACTTCATGTTATCCCATTTCTCTGTGTAAATTCAAAATCTAAAAGAAATTTATTGGTTGTCTTACATATGTGTGTTGATCACAGGAATAATATTTTGTGTCTGCGTCTTCAGCCATGCTGAAGAAAATTTACTATTGGTCATGTAGTACATCTAATATTTTAATTGTTTCAATAACACTTACAGAACTGCAAATTCTTTGTAAATCGCAATGTTCCTACTTAAATGTCCCTCACGGGATGTAATTACGCACTTTGTAGGTAGAGTTGATTTAATACACGGTAATAGCCCATAACCAGGCTTTATTATAAATGTGTACAAGTTCCCGAAGTTTAACAAAAAAAAACGTCCGGTACAGATTTTATATACTAATGTGTTAGTTACAACATAACTAACATGATCTCCTCCTGACGTATTCTCGTCTCAGGTGATAGGTTTAAGGTGATGGTCAGCACCACCATGAATGGATGGGTGCTTAGAAGGAGGCCCCGCTAACAGGCCCAGTGAGGGCCAGGAATTTGCTCCGATTCCAAGCGTATCGAGAGCGGACGAGTGTGTAAGGTTATCGCGCTAGAAAGAGGCGTTCTGGACCAAGCATCCAAGAACAGGTAAAAGGAAGCACACCAGTCCAGGCAACTGAATGTGCAGGAAGATGTTCCAGTCCAGTCCAGGCAACTGAGAACGGTTTAGAGGGAGACGAATGACCACCCGATCGAGAGCGAGTGATCCCTGTTGCCCTGATGTCTGGATTTTTATAACGATGATTTAGGTGTGGTCCTCCAAGTCCCTCCTCTTGCGACGCCAACACCATCTTCTGTTTTGCTGTTGAGTTTGTCGTTGTCGTCTGCTTGTTGTTGACATTCGTGTTACACATGTTTGTTTTACATTGTTTCACTCGTTCTACTGTCTGTTTACGGTGTGAGTGTGTCCGGCACGTTTTTACACGCGCGGATAATTTCAATATTTAATCACCATTTGCTTCTTTACTATTGCCCTTCACAATATCTACGAGGCTCTCGAAAATCCCTTCATCGTTTAAAGTCAGGATAATATTCTTTTAAAGGTGGAACTCAAAATCAAGCTATTTGTTTAAGTAGACCTACATGTTGAAAGCTTCTTTAGTACATATAACAGTATATTTTTCAAAGATTTTATTACACAGAAAATTAGTGTAAAAATTAGGAGCATTAAGTTGACCCAACGTACCTTGTCAGAATACGGTACAATTCTTGCCAAATACAGACGATCCCTAAAACATTGCGTGGGTGATGTCCCTTGTAGTTACTCTGGAGCCATTGTTCCGGACCGTATTTTTCACTCTGGGCAAATCAACGTTTTAAATGGTTTGAGAAGTATTAAAGAAGAGGTCAGCAAATAGTACAATGACGTTCATGTGAAGCTTGAACGATATTCCGTTGTGATGTTGAGACATATCAATGACATCCCTTTTACATTCATGACGTCCCACGACATATCTTGAAGTAACGTCCAACGTGGTCACCTAGAGACGTTGTATGGCTATTCAAGGAAGATGCTAGAGATAGTGATGTGAATGAGAGCATAATAGGCCATGTACGCGCGTTTGCACGAGGTCGGAAAATATAGGGAAATTAATATCAATATATAGGAAATAGAAAAAGTAGGACTGACTTTTTTAAAAGCTATAATTTCTGTCTTCCAGGTCAAGAGTAGCTCTCCACGAACTCTCAGTAATAGCAGCGTGTGAAGACTTTGTGGAACAGCTAATTTATGTGGGGGCCATTTACAACGAGAAATTCAAACCTACTAGGTGGGACAGGTGCAACAATTTCTACCCCATGATTTAACCCAACTCAAAATGTAGCTTAAAAGCACTTTGGGTTACAGTAGTGAAATTACTTTAAAAAGAAAATGTTTGCACAGCAAACGTTCTATTTGCTCGCGACCAACTTCCATGACGGCAGAAGCATTTCAGAGCGGCATCTGCAACTACGTAAAAGTGTCATTAACTTTAAATCGTTTAATTGTTTCTGCTTCACCCTTTATACAAGGTCCCTGAAACATGGTGGAAACTTCGGGAGATGATTATATATATCAAACCAAAATTTTGTCGGGCCGCCACTGGCTCAACCTATTCATAGATTTCACCAGTGGCGTCGACCAATGCCCCATTCATAAGGAGACTTAGCAACCAAATATTGTATAATCCATTACAATCTGTTATTACTGTCTGATTGACATAATATTTCATATGTAATGTTTGTTATTGTGTTATTTACAAATCGCTTTTCATTATGAAGAACTTTTCTAGCTGCTGCACCATTGTTGGTTTAAACGATTAGGATCTCATCAAATTCGTACACCTGTTCTGAACGTGTTTGTTGTAGTAAACCGAAGAGAGCTCGATCTTCTGAACAGATCAAGTACTGAAGGGTCTTCATTGATGAAATTAAGAATATCATTCTTTTTCTAATTAATTTAATTTTGTGAAATATTAAAACAAACAAAACATAAGGATGATTATTTCCAACATAAACAATCTATTGCAAACGCGAGTAGGTTCTAAAGATGATACGAAACAAAGATTTCTGTGCGAAGAGAAATTCTTCTGAAAAGTTCGACAAAATCTCGATTGAAGGACAACAAAGATTAGACCGAAAAAAAAAACAGCGCCTCATTTATTGCACTATGCTGAAGAGATACCAGCTTCTATGGAATGCGTCGAACACAAATATTCACTCCGGTTGGATGCACTCACGAGTGAAATCAGAGAACGTTTCATTGCAAAGAGAGTTGCCATCTGTCCTGGACTGAACCAGGGCTAACCAGGCAAAACTTAAATCAAGTCCGGAATATTAAGAATCACAGAAGTTTCATTTAGCTATAGAAGTTTCGTAAATAATAATAAAAACATAATGTCAGCGCCTCTCCTGTTAAGATGTTCTTGTGGTATTATCTCCATGTATTTAATTATATTCGTGTGATACGAACAATGTCCAAATTAAATTGCCACCTAAACTAACTGAACGTCATAAGAACAAAAATCATTGTGCAACAAAAACATTGGTAGAGTTATTGACATTACAAGAATATAGACTCATTTTCATGAACTACACAAGTTAGCGATAGTTTCTGTGTCTGTCCTGTGAGAGAAGCTTTTCTGGTGTATATGCCGTCTCAAAATCTACCTCAGGAAGACCATGGGTGATGAGCAACTTAGGGAATTGGCTCTTCTGATTTTGAAAAAAGAACTTATGAAGTAAATGGGCTTGACTGCTATGGTGAATTCGTTCAATTCTGAGCACCAAAATGGAAGCATCAGCCTTCATTACTACTGTGGTTTTATAATAGAGCATAATGATAATGATGTTTTATAATCGTATCAAACATTTGTTTATGAATTTTCTAGTAATTTATATATGCACTACTTGTTCCTTTGAAATTCGCAAAGTATTTCGTAGTATAGGTCTTATTGTATATAAAATTGTCCACGCTCTATTTTTTTCATGTGCCTGTGTATTTATTGAACAAAATTATCCTGTCACACTTATATGAGCTGTTGCATTAACGAATCTAAAACGCAATCTATGGATTTAAAATTTAAAGGAAACAAAAATAAGTTGGTCAACCCGCATATTTTCTGGCCCACCTAAGGCTCATCTACCTAAAATGTTCTGGCGCTGTCTATGTTTGAGGTACTAACCTGAGTTACATGTGGAGAAAATTAAATTTAACAAGCTAAGACAAAACCAAAGCACCTCCGTATAAATTCAAATTATCTTATAACGTATCCAAAAGAAAGAGTCAAGTCATGGAGATAAGTGGAGATTACTAAGCGAATGCCTGGGCTTGGCAGTTTTAGAGTGGAAGTCATAGGGACAAACGGAGATCACTAAGGAAATGCCACGACCTGACAGCTTTGGAATCAAAGTTATAGATTTTCCCACCGGTATCCGTGACTAATCCAACGGTGTATGGCTCATCTCTGTCGAACTTGTAGCTACTGAGATCTAGGAGAGGTACAAATGAAGAATACTAAGCGATTCAAAAGGACCTGCTAGTTTTAGAGTCAAACTGATATTTTTTTCCCATTGTTTCAGACCATGGCGAATCCAACGGTGTATCGTTCATCTCTGTGTAATATGTAGTTACTGAGATCTAAGGGGGACAAACATACCATGTGAAAATACATAGGAAAAATGGAGAAAACTTAGTAAATGAAAAGGACCTGTCAGTTTTAGAGCCAAAGTCATAATTTCCCCCACCATTTGAGATCATGATGAATCCAACGGTGTATGCCTCAACTATGTCGGATTTCTTGTTGCTGAGATCTAGCGGGCAGGGACAGACAGACAGGACAAACCATTTAGGATCTCTTGTTCACTAGCGTTCGTACGGGTGGGCTAATAAAACACAAATTTGATTTTGGTCCAATAAGAGAAACAAATTGTGTTTTTGTTGTGGTTCAATATCGTGCATGTGACAAACAGTATGTGCCAATGTAAGTCAATTCTCGTGCCCAAGATGAGTCTCATTGTATCGGGACGGGCAGAAGCCATAGATCTCTTACGGAACACCTTTGTACCGAGCAACCGTAGCTCAGTTGTCAAGACTATTGGCTTCACCTTCGGGAAATTGTGGGTTCGATCTCAGCGGCCGACCATCATAACTGTTTTTTTTTTCAGGGTTCTCCCTCAGTCATACCAGTCTAATGCGTGGAAGGTAACTAGGCTCTGTCCGCCTTCTTTCCCAAATCTTCTCTCCCATACCTTATTCCGCCCTAAGCCATAGTTGCCTAAGGGCCATACATAAATTAAATTCAACTTTTTAATTTCTTTTATTTATTTATTTTAATTTATTTAATGGGTAGTTTATCTAATTACTTTTTCATTAAGATTAGTTACTAATAATTCTGTTTAAAATCCTTTCCAATAAGGTGTAACATACTTAAGCCTATCATGACTTTTAAAATGTTAGGTTTGAATTTTATTTAAGGCCTTTAGTCAACTTTGGCTCAGTCCGAATGGATTATTATGAGAGAATTCGTGGAATGAAGAAAGTGGGAGAAAACGGGAGAACTTCGAGACAACCCATTCACGCAGAGTTTGTGCACCAAAAAGCCTACATGACACTATCCGGGATCGAACCGGAGACTTTACGCACCACAGATAGGCGCTCTACCGCTGGAAAACGTCCAGTTTGAATTGAATTGTATTTATTGCCTTTTGATATCTAAGGCTCAGGCCGGGAAAGGCGAGGGGAAAGAATTCAAGAATGTGTCAGCCAGGGCCTGTGTTGAAGGTGCCATCCCGGCATTTGTCTGGTGTAACTGAGGAGAAACCTCAATCAGGAAGGTCGGTCGCTGGGATCGAACCCACGGCCTCCCGAATGCTACGTCAACGCTCTGCCACTGATTTACGGCGGTTAGGTAAAATCTCACGTGTAATGAACATCGTGTAGCACGGTGCGGCATAATTCCCAGAATCGGTCTGTAAATAAGATAAAAAGCACTAAACTTAAGCTTACATAATTCTAAATTATATTTTTTCAAGTTAAAATGACTGTCACGCTTTTCATTTAAAATAAATAACTGTAATAACTAATTCTAATTGATAGTACTAACCACTTGCTGAGAGTTGTAGTTTGATGTATGCAGACATCTAGTTTTGTTGTTTCTGACGTTGACACTTCTAATGACACTTTTACCACGAACAACATAACAACTGGTACACTCGTATTGCAGACCATGTTGTGATGTTCTTAGGAGAATCGCAGGTACCAAACGAAAACACGACATTTTCATTCACAACTAAAAAGATGTTTACTTTCCGACCAACACGCGTAGAAGCAGTTGAAATGGAATCAAGCCAACAGAATCTTGACTTGGGACTCTGCCAAGAACTGGTTATCTACGGTGACGAAACAAGGAGATTCAAGGTCAGTAACTACAAGAAGACATAAATACTTGATGATAAACCTATCTGTTATTCCCATTATGTATCACTATTTTGCAAATAAGATGACAGATAATATAGGGGTCTAGGAGGTTTCGGTATAGGATGTTTCGGTGTAGGATGTTTCGGTATAGGATATTTCGGTGTAGGATGTTTCGGTGTAGGATGTTTAGGTACAAAGGACGATTCGGTGTATGAAAGTGTTGATTTAAAATACTTTGTTATGTTCAAATGTAGTTTGTGTATCACCATAAAGAGAGGAAATGTTGTACAGTAATTGTTTTAAATGAGCACAATAGTATATAACTACTTTTAGTTTATTATGTGTAGGAATAGGCCTACCCTGCCTATTAATCAAAGGATTAAAATATCGTCTATCGCCAAAGGATGTAAAGTACGGTGTAAAACATTAGCCCTTGTGTCTGATTTTTAATTAATAATAAAAGGATGTCGATACTATAGCTGCGTGATTAAAAATGAAGATTTTTATATTTGATACCTAACATGTTTGTTTTCTATTTTCTCTCTTGATGGGTCTTTAGTTAGTAGTTTCCGAAAGTTAAATATTTTAACTGGAAGATTTTCCATCATAGAAAACTTGACTAGTGTCAATGTTCATGGTAGGGGAAATAGGGTGGTATGTATTGGTTTTAATACAAATATCTTTTAATTAAAACTGGCCTGTGATTAGTGAAGAGAAGAGGAAAACTAAAATAAACTTTTAATTGAAACTGTTTTGTGATTGGTAGATATAAATTAATAGTAGAATAATACAATGTCACGTTATTCCAGTATATATAAACATCCTTTCTCTTGAAAAAAAAACTGGCCTATTTAAAAGTTTGGGAGCAATAATAATTAGCAATAGGCCTACTAAAGATACACGAACATTCATGTTTCGATAACTGTCACCTTTTGTGCTCAAATAGTTATCTTGGGGTCTTAATCTAAAAATCACGAAGTAAATCATGTGATATAAAAAGAATGGAACTCCTTCGAAATAATTCAATACGCGCATTCAATCCACACATGGACAAAATATAGACCTATTAATGACTTAGTATTGTAACCATCGAAGTGGCTTTTCAAATCAAATTAAGATGTAAGACTACGTATCTAAAAATTTGATAGACACTCAAAACCTTCCATATTATTCTTACAATACTAGTGATGATTTTTCTTTTTTAAGTTAGGAACTATTTCAGTGAAGCCTGAGGAATCCATCATGTGCACAGAAAACTGAATGCATCAAAGGGAACCTAATGGCACAGCATTTTCCTGACATACAGATAGGATTTGGGTTCAATTCTCAGCCATCCATGGCATTAGTCTTTGATTATTTTTTTTTCAAGTTACGTTCACACTAACAAGTTACTGTGAATAATACAGTTCTTTTTTCTTAATAGTGAAAGTTCTAATTCAATAATTGCTCAAAATTAAGATTATGTGCAAACTTACTATTACAACAATTGATGTAATCAGTGTTGTAAACAGAGCCCTTAGTGAGGGAAAGTCTCCCCCAAAGTTTTGATCTTTCCCTCAAAAAATTCTTACTAAAGTTTTCAAAGTTCTTCAACGTTACTAATTAGAATTTGAAATGTTTCTTAAATTGATTACACTAAAACGTCATTTATACGAACTTGATGGGACCGGACACGTTCCTGATAAAACAGATTTGAAGAGCACAGATTCTCAAATTTTAATGAGTATATCATTCCTCAAGGGCATTTAAATAACTGCCCATAACTACAAATTCACACCTTGTTCAAAATCATTAAAATAACCTTAAGCCTCCTGGTAAATTTTAATGAGCGTCTCATCTCGCAATGACATTTAATTACACTATTCATAACTAGAAAGGATGTTCAGATAACTAATAACATTGAAAAGAGTTTATTCTATCTTCAAGGTAAGTAACCAATTCTGATGAGACATTGTGTGTAATTAAAAATATGTGTAATCTTGTTGGATACCCAATAAACGTAATAACATGACCCGCCTTTCTTGTTGGTTGGAGTTCAAAAGTTGGTGTGAAGAACATGGCACCTATTCATTCGCACCCGTATCATCCGAAGACTAATGAAGCAACAGAAAAGAATGTATAAAATTAGTTTCTTGCCTAAGACATATTCATTTTTTTTACTCCAACAAGAGGAACTCCCGTGGAGCATTTGATAACATTGTAATGTGTTAGATACTCAGTTGAAGAATATCCCTTTCTTCTCCACGAAGAGGAATGCTTGCATCTAATGCCATGTGAAGTCAGATCAATTTTTGAGTACACTAACTGTTATCATTATGCTCAAACTCCCGTATAGCAAAGTCTGAACATTCTCTGTCGAGATTTTCGGACTAACCGTGGTGGGATTCAGAAGAAATAAATTTGCAATAAAGTATTTATTTGAGATGTGTTAATTGTTGGGATGGCCAGATTCTGTTGCTCCAGAGGTGTGGGAAAATGGAAAATGAAGAAATAACAGAATAAATGGTTGGCAAGGAATTAATAAAGAGAGCACCACGTTCTGGTCTTGTCATTTTGCGTTAATGATGTTCCGGTTTGAGTGATTTTGTGAGTGAAAGCAAAAGTCGAAGACCCAAGTCAGTCACCGGAACTGGTCAACATATTTATCAGTTGATTACTTCAGAAAGAAAGAAACTTGGATGAACAAATACATTTTCCAAAACTGGTTTCAAGAACAGTTTCTGGCAAATACACGAAGTTCTTAAATATTATCTTAGAAAGGTGTTCTTGTTTCAAAGGTTCCTCAACAAGAAGATCTGAGGATGGCAAAATATCTTTTCCAAATTAGGAGAACAATTGCAAAATGTACTTTGTCTCAAAATTAGTGTAATAGAGATATTAGCATCCCTAGATGCTTCATATCCCAGGCTTCAATATTTGTCTATCATCTGAATGAAACCTCATTACTTAACCCAGTTCCTTCCCAGGTGAGAAGCCTCAATCGAAAACTACCAGAGTGGACATACTACGTTCTGCAATTGGACTACTGAAATAGTTTCCTCCAAAGTCATCAAATCCATAGATGCACGGACAATCGTGGATATGAAAAAGCACTAATAGTTTCGGAGGTACGGTAAAGAAGAATTGATGAATCAATATCAAGAAAGTCAGATATGTGCAGAGAAATTTAGTGAGGGAAATTATTTCGGTTCTTTAGAAAAATTGTACAAAGCACCTGTCCTGGTTACTTCTCAAAGTACAGAAACGAAGATATGTACTCAGCCAGCTTAGCAAGAATGGTAATCCGTGCCTGGAGAGTGTGTACGAGGCAAATGCTAAGGAGGATATAAAGTGTGACAAACGTCGACTTTCAATGTTCCATCAGGTCAACATTTGGCCTAGGTCTATACCTTGGACCCGAATTTGACTCGGGACCCGCAGAACGAAGCAGAGATGTAATAATTTCCTTATTATGCACTGTTGTTTTTTATCGCAGGGGTGTTACTACGCAGAGTACAAATAAAAACGACGCCGAAAAGTTCTTAACAGTAGTAATGACCTATGGAAATAGTCTCCAAAACAATCCTCCGGAGGTGTGCAGATAGCCCTCTCAAAAAGGCTATTCTGTAATAATTTTTTGCTTGAAGTGTTAAATAGGATAAAGGCATTAACATACCTTAAAACTCTCAAAAACGAAGTTCTAGTACATAAGTTCACTTCTCAAGGAATCCTGTGATTTTGGACAAGACCGGGTCCCGAGTCATTCTGGCCAAAACCGCTCAATCAGGTCACTGGGTCATTCGGGTTAAGTTTAGGACCGGGTCACCAAAACTGACCCGGTTTCGCTAAAGTGCTCAGTCATATTATTCGCAAGTTTTTAGTAATATCGTAATGTTCTTATGGGTTTCTTATTTCGTATCTGAGATAGAGACAATAGATACACGGGTTTCGGTCTTTTAGCCCTCAACCAGTTTATTACAAAATGAATCAGCTAATAAAAATAGCGTCCCGTAGGAGACTAATTACAAGATATTTGTGAGTTAACGTGTAAGTTATAGACTTCCTCTTCTTTCGGCGTTTCTCCGTCTTGAAGTTACAGGATGAGCTGTCGTACCAGAAGCGTAGCCTTCTGTGTGCGTAAGGATAAGACCAAAAGCAAAGTCTTCTGTGTGTCAAAGGTAGTACAAGAAGCGAAGCCTTCTATGTACAGGGTAAAATTTAGTTAAGGTATCAGAAGTGCATATCAGGAGCGTTACCAACTGTACATGCAAGGATGACACCATGAGTGAAGCCTTCTGTGTGTCAAGGAACGTTCCAGAAGCGATGCCTTCTGTGAACAGGAGAAGGAGAGGAAATGACCACCCAGGAGCGAGTGATATCCTGTAGACTGAGTTGCGGTGTTTTATAGGTTCCTTTTCGGGTGTGGTCCTCCAAGTCTCTCCTTCGGCGACTCCAACTCCATGTCGATATCAGCCAAATCTGTTGTATCCATGTAGAGTTGTTATTGTCGTCTGATAATATTATTTGTCGCTCACTGTTTGTTTTTATTACGGTACATCACATATTGCACACGTTTGTTTATTATAAGCAGTACTACTATATTGACAATTCAAAGTATGTACGTGTGAGTAAATACACGGAACATTGCAATATTGTCTTTACACCAGATTCATTGGTTAATGTAAAACATTTTATCATTTAGAGCAAATATATGTAATTAACATTATACATGCATTTACGTAAAAAATAAGTGTTTTCTTAAATTTTACCAATTATTTGCGATTTTCGTTTCGCGATCTCGTTGCCAGACATTAGTACGGATAATCTAGAGCTTGCTGAAGTTTAAAAAGTTGTTTGTCTAAATGGCACTTTAAAACCTAGAATGAAAGTTATTTAAAGACGAATAAAATCCTATCTTGACAGTATTATGAGTAAAAAAACTGCTCTTCAGACGCCAAGAGAATCAGAGGAATACATTAAAAACTTATTACTTTATGAGCTCTATGACCTCATTTATTAATCCAAGATAATTTAGGCTTGTAAAACTTGTACTACAATGAAAAGACTGAATAAGATACATATTTGCTTGATGCTACGATGTTCACAGAACACAACACAGAGTTTTTTTTTCAACCGCTGCAAAAATTCTCAATTTTAAGTCGCACTTTATGTTCTAAAGCTCAAGACAGTGTTTCTCATCCACTGCTAAGAGCTCTATTACACTACAGAACTTGCTGATAAGCTTCCTCGACTGTAATTCACCACTAGGCGTCGAGGAAATTTAGTATCTCCAAATCTTGTCGAGCCTACTCGACCAGTCTGCCCTTGAGCAAGCTTGACGGATATTTTGCTATTTACGGAACATGAACCCTGTGTAGCAAGTATGTGATGTTATTGAGACAATCATTCAGTCAGTGACTTCTACACCAACAACGGATGCAAACTTGTGGGCTACAATTAAGACTGAATGGATGATACCACCCCAGACCGCTTCCGAATGCTCGTCCACTTCATGTTTTATTCGAGGGATTCGTTAAGCAACGTTTTGTAGATACGATTAACATGAGTAGAGTAGTTTGGAATCCATCCTCAGATGAGTACAAAAACAAACGTAAATAAAAGTCTGTGGGTAGAAGTATATATCTACTGCATTGAACCCAGATAGTAGTATCGTTTGCTTTTTCTATACCGCCATACGAAATTTAACACGGGCACACAAAAATCTATACCGCCCCTACCACCAGACCGTGACCAAAAATTAGGGTGACATTGCACCGTATCGAATTGAATGAAATTAGTTTGTGAATCAAGTGTGACCGTAG
>JAGDQP010026731.1:0-25647 GCA_022664845.1 Lepisma saccharinum
CCACTTAATCCTCTTAAGTTCATTCTGCAATTCTTCTAATTTGTTCTCTCCTGCAAGTGACTGACAGTTGAGAGTCGCCACGTAGAGGTCCGTTCGAGTTTGCCGTGTCGGTGTCCTGGCAGTCTACAGTCCACACCCGGGCATTTTGATCCTGTATGACTTCCTGCAGGACTGGCTGCCGCATTTGCCAGCTGCATTCCGTCCTCCGGGCAATGAGGACCTCCGAGGCTGTTTCCTTACTTGTACCATCATGTGTAAAGAAAGGAGGGGTGCTGACATTTGACTCACCACGCTGTCAGCTAATGCGGGTTAGTGAACAGCCCATCCATGTTCGTTCGCCAAGCAGTTGCTTGGGTACTAACAGGCCCCACGACGTGAACGTATGGATTGGACATTAGGCGTCTACCCCGGTCGGTTCCCTTAAGCCTTCGCAAGAGGAATTAAGGGGTCTCCTCCCAGTTAGTGGCAGAAGCCTTTTGGGTCGACAGTCCCGGTTTCCCGGCCAATCTGTGATATTAATTTCTTTTGAGTTTTAAATGTTAGTGTTCAGCTTATTATTCTGTTTTTTTTTTGTCACATTATTAGGCTCTATGTTTACAGTTGCATCATTTAAATTTGAAGTAACGTCTGTATTAATTACACATATTTTACTGATATGAAGGGTACAGTTTACGGCAACAAGCTTTAAGGGGACGCAAGTGGAAAAATAGTGAGAACAGAGTATCAAGTAAGAACAACTCAGAATAAATTTGAGTTCTGTCGTTATATCAACGTTGGATGATATAATAGAAAATTGAAGCTGATTGTTTTTATAGCGACTAACAAAAGTCCACGAACGAAACACAACCATAACAGGAAGTGTTATACTTACTTGCGTGGTATACCATCTTAATTAAACAAAATATGAGTAACTTACTACCTGACATTACGTAAGGGGATTAAGCTCAAAACATTATTTACTTATTTGTGTAATTTGTAACTCCCTTTTGAACTGAAGTCAATTTCGTCTAACGTTTCATTTACACTCAAGTCCTTTGTCGCTCATTCTGACCAACATCATCATGGATTGTTTAGAGTCGTCGTTTTCAGGTTTTGTTCCATATATTTTCTGTCTGATAGAAATCTAGGAACTGCTGCCCATCAAGGCATAAGGGTGCATCCGAGTGTTCGTTATGTTAAGCACACACAGTTGTAGGCGTGAACGTTTGTCTCTCAAGACTGCGGTGTCCAAGTTGTGTTGATTTCGGTGATGCTGCGCAATGGATAACTAAGGGCGTAGGCAAATGGTTCAGTCTTCAAATGTGTTATAGTATAGGCAGAAATAGAACTCCCAGGCCAGATAATGTTTCCAGTCGTTGATAGTCCATTGTTTGTGTTGGCGAGTGCGTTCCCCGCGTGTAGCTTTGTGAATAGCATGATTCTCCTGCAGATACCCTTGGATATTTTTACGAATATTAAGATTACAGGCCATCGCTTCGCTTTACTATAACAAGTCAGCTGGCCGGTCTTGAGATTCTTCCGATTGCAAGGCAAGAATGTGTGCGTGACTGATGCGTGCGTGCGTGTCCGATGGCAAGTTATTGTACGGTAGAAAGAGTAGTGTTTGTTAGGAGCTCGGTGTGTTAGTGAATGAGCATTTATTAAACCCCTGATTTGCATTTAAAATCCCCAAGTGTTGTATAAAGCTAACTAGAGAATTTAAAGTGAATCTATATACAGAGCCGAATCGTGCGTTGTATGTGTATTAACATTTTCTTCTGTTCTATGTGATTTCGTTTCATGGTCTTCAACAGGGTGCAATTTGTGACTTTTGTGAGGCGTGGGTCTGCCATGGAAGGAAGTGCCTGATGAGCCACGCGTGTACCTGTCCTTTGCAGGATGCTGTCTGCATAGAATGTGAACGAGGCGTGTGGGATCATGGTGGACGAATCTTTCGCTGTTCATTTTGTAATAATTTTTTGTGTGAAGATGATCAATTCGAACATCAAGCTTCGTGCCAAGTTCTAGAATCAGAGAATTTTAAGTGTAAGTGTTCACTCACTTATGTTCCACAGTGATATCATGTTACGACATTATTAATGTATTTGTAGTTTTTATTTTGTGATCTTTGAAAGGGGCAAGGAGGCAAAATAGTGAGCATAAAATTTGTAGGTTAAAAAGGAAAAAAAAGAAATAGTCTTCGTTTACACGATAGTTCCTTTTTTTTTCTGTCACATATCTTTTGCAAGGTTTTTTTTGTCATACATATCCTCTAGTTTCTCACTAAAGCACTATTATTTTAAAAATTATGTTTGAGTTATTTGAAGGTTCTGATCAAGTACTTAACTTGTAATGACGAAGTCCAAATTAATGTAGAATCCAAATTATGCTCGGGTTTGAATCGGAGGCACGAATGTGGCCGCACACACCAATATGCGATGTCACTAAATCTTCCCCAATGGTGCCTTCGCGGTAGTTCGATGCAGGACTGAGCTGCAAGTTCGACAGAAGTTTTCTTGGATGCAACGAGCAAAGATAAAGCGATTCAGACAGTACAGAACTAGATTGATTCATACTTGTCATTAGGGAAAAATAATTAATTAAAAAAAATTGTCTAGCATTCTGGCTACGTCCTATAAACCAGTTTTCGTGAAGGCGTTTGCGAGGATCCACTTGAGTAGCGAGTGGCATCGAATGTTGGTCTTTATTAAACGAATTAACGTTGAATTTTAAATCATTTGGCTTGTACGAGGTAATTTGTGTTATTTGAAATAGACATATTAGGATGTGTTATATATTATTATAATAGAACACTGGTACTGTGGATGGTCGCTCTTACATGCATAATGGCTTGGTAGCGTTTCCGCTCTGCCAAATGTTTCAAGTACGATCGCTGTTTCTCAAATGAATGTAAGTTACTGTCTTTCCGATATCACTATGTTGTTTGGTACTATACAAAATAGAGAGACTTGAGACATTAAAGAAAGGAATGTCTGAACTGGAAAGGAATGCGTGGGCCAAAAGAAAGACATGGAGAGGAACATTATTTAAAGATGAAGATCAAACAGGAGAAAAGGCGATTGTTCAAACGCATGTTGAAAAGCAATAATATAAGTTCATCAAACTCGAACCATTACAAGAAGAAATATTAGGGAATTATTTACGATCTGAAAATCCTTAAACAGTAATGTGGACTTTATGCATCCACCTTGGCAGGTGTTAGGGAGAACACTTTTGCAAAGCAAAACAAAATTTTTGTGCTGCAGGAAACGTAAAGTGCACTCGGACGTCATTTTTATTTACATTTCAACGTGATTTGTGCTCGCTTGTTGGTGTTTGTTCTTGACCACATACCTTCTCTGTAAGCAGGTTTTACCTGTTAACCATCCGACCAAGTCTAGTGGATTGAACACAATATTGTAAATTCTTAATTCTTTAGCCATGTCCTAAGGGTCATTCCATGGGAAAGCAACAAAATTCTACCTCACCATCTCAGATTTCTGTGATTTTTGGTTTATCCGTGGAGTATATCCAATTTTTTTTTTTCAGTTTATTTTTTTGATCCAGTGGTTTTTGTTCTATTAGCGTTCAAAACCCACAAAAACAGTCAAATTATCCGTGTTGTTAATGTACAAAATTTCTTATTACTGGTTAATGCTAGAGAACTCAGAAAGTGCTCATTTTAAAGTTCACTTGACAGACTTTCGTTTGATATATCACTTTATAGAATTGCACAAAATTTTGTTTCCCGAAATTTTCAAATTTGATTTTCTTAAAATCAGACATCTCAAAAATTTTCAAAAAATTGCTATAATGTTGGTCATACTTCCTTACAGCTACCATGAAAATTATAACTTGGAACTATAATGGGATTGTGAAATAAAATATATTTCCGTGATATACCTGCGGAGGAAAGGCACTTATAGTACATAATAAGAATTTTAATTTTATTTATGACCTTCCGCATGTATCGCTTTCTGGTATTGTGTAGGGTAAAGGATACAAGAAGAAGTCGGCCAGAGTCAAAGTTCAGGGTACCATCTCGGTATTTGCCTGCTGTGACTAAGGAAAAACCATTTATCCGCATCAAGAATATTTTATTACGACGTAGTATGTGTGGTTGTCTAGTGGTTAGAGCGTTGGACTCATGTCGGCGTGGTCCCGGGTTCAATTCCCGGCTGGAGTCCCACTTTTCGCCGTTCACCCAGCGTCGTGAGGAAAACTGGGGAGTCACGTGAATAAAGACGTGACGGCCACTCGGTCTAGAAAGTCCCTAATACGCATGTTCGTGGCTAGGTGACGCGCAGCGCTGACCACACTGCTGTCACCGAGGTGGAAGCAGTTCCACCGAGCGCGGACAGATGGCGTTGGGGCAGGCTCAGGACCTATCGGTCTGTAAGGCCGGTGGTTATCATCATTTTAGTATATGTGGTTCCTGATACCATTGGAACTGGGTAACCGAATCTTGTAATTTGGACCCGGATTCGTATCTGGGAAATTGAAACTGAGGACTCGGATCTGGTACTTGAAACCAAGAATCCGGATCATCGAATGAGATGCCCGGATCTGAACCTTGTATCCTGTTCCAAGATTCGGATCTCGGTACCCGGTTCTAAGGTTCACGTACAGGATCCGGATAGATTTGCCATGAATCAGAAATAAACATATACATTTATTGTTCTTGGCAAATTTAATATATTTCTTTACTTTGGGTATATTTTGTCTTACCCAGGGTATGCAAACGTGATTTCTGACAGAAAAAAAAAGCATAGACCATCGAGCGTCTACAAATGCTTCGTTTTGGCGCTGTAGGCATCCGAAAGCATGGGGAAATGAACTTGAGAGCTTGATATTTCCAATACCATTAACAATAGGACTGAGGTGTCTCAAAGGCTTGAAATCTGCTTTATCGCAAAACGCAAATTCCAAAATTGTGCAATGGGGCCTAAGGGATTCCCCAAAGGAAAAATGGATTTCTCAGAAAATATCTGAAGTAAAGGTGGGTCAAACTAAGCATGAATGGGACCACTTTCCACCAGGTAAG
The DNA here is from genome assembly GCA_022664845.1 of Lepisma saccharinum. NCBI lineage: Eukaryota > Metazoa > Arthropoda > Insecta > Zygentoma > Lepismatidae > Lepisma > Lepisma saccharinum. The sequence goes on from JAGDQP010026731.1 coordinate 5,024, forward strand.
AATTAATTCGTTTGCGGCAGGTCGATACATCAAGCAGGATTCTTTGCGGGGCAATTATTTTAATGATTCGCGGTTGCATAACAAAGGGAGTAAAGGGTCTTTCGTCAGTCACACCAGGCAAATATCAAGATGGTACCCTGAACTTAGGCTGTGACCGACTTCTTCCTGCATCCTTTCCTCCTACTCTATTAGTCTGAGCCATAGATGCCTAACGCTGAAGGTCATAAATAAAATTAAAATTATCAATATGTACCGTAAGTACCTTTCCTGCATAGGCATATGACCAAAATGTTTTTTTTTTTATGTCTCGATGCTATTATCTTCTCAAATGATTATAATTTTCATTCTGTCTCTAGGGAAGTATGACCAACATATGAGAATGTTTTGAAATGTCCGATTTTAAGAAAATCAAATTTGAATATTTCGGGAAACAAAATTTTGTGCAATTCTGTCAAGTGACATATCAAACGAAGGCTTGTTACAAGAGCTTTCAAATGAGCCCTCTCTCGCAGTGATCATTGATGAGTAATAAGAAAAATGCGGAACTTAACAACACGCAAAATTTGACTGTTTTGAACGCTAATAGAACAAAAGCAACTGCATCAAAAAAAATCTTTAAAATTAAGTTTCTGGTATATTCCACCGGCAAAAGCAATAAACGAAAAATCATAGAAATGTGAGCTCGTGAGGTGTGTTGCATGGATGTGGAGTGAATTACTTGGCTCTGTTAGGTTTTGCTGACAATTCCTGCTGAACGTTTCGTCTTCACTCTTGAGCCATCTACTGAAACTAAAAGAAGAAAAAGAGAAATTTGACAAAGAAGTACCTAATGTGCGTGTGTACCCCATTAATTTGTAGGTAGTCAAATGAACAGTCCTGCCATCCTGCTATTCCATAGCCACATAACGGCAATACTTAATGGAGTAAAGTACTTATAAATAATGCAAGATATAATGTCGCAATCTAATAACCACACAACTCATACTTTTTAAACCTGTAGTGTGTATATAATATGTTAACAAACTTTCACTTTTATGTTTTATATTGTATTTATCGTATGTTTCAATTTTACAATTGTTATATTTCAATGTAGCCTGTGACAGAAATCAATTACTAGTATGTCAGTTATAAGCCTCAATTTCCGCCGTGGAAAATAAGGAGACAGAATTTCTGTCACTGGAAGTTCATGAAGTTGATATGAAAAGAAATCATGTAATGGTTAATGCAAGGTTGTGTGTTTTACGTGACGTACTAATTTAAATTTCTTGGGCAGTCGTGTAAATGAAATAGGATTTTATAGTCAAGAGTAACATTTTCTCATTTGCAGGCCAGTCGTGTAATAAGTTAGGTCAGTACTCGTGCTTACGATGCAAGACGTGCTACTGTGAAGACCATGTGAGGAGAAAAGGATTCAAATACGAGAAAAATAAGCCAATTCCGTGCCCTAAATGTGGATACGAGACGTCTCAGACAAAGGATCTTAGCATGTCAAGTAAGTACAGTTCGTTTCATTCACGGTGTTGGCTGGCGTAAGACTACACAAGTAGAATCAATACAATCACTAAATGAATTTTATATAAAAGTTACAGGATTCTAACTTCAATATGCGAAACTACGTTTGAAGTTAGCAAGCACGAGATTCGAAACAATTTCTGGATTCCTCACTATTCAAATACGGAATTGAAATGGCCCTAGTGAATGGTCAACATTCGAGGCTCGACTACGAATAGAAAAGAAGACTTAGTGATGTTCATTCATGAGTATGCATGGTGCGCTAGGAGGCTATCAATTAGGTAATTAATTATGTCTGAACCTTTAACCTTCCCGTCTTCAATATCGTAGAAAATAGATTACATTTCTATTAAAAAAAATGTAAGGCCTAAAAGACAAGGTAAAGGGAGAAAAAGTAGATAGAAAAAAAGTGGGTCAATTTCCCTCCATTTATACCTCTTGAAAGACAGTTATAACTTGAAACCTGTTCCTATACCACCCAAAACCACGAAAAAATCTTTTAGCGGATACAGAATTACTACAGCAATACAGAAGAGTCTTCAGGCGTTTACCAAGTTAAATGCGAATGTTTAAATTTGTACATAGGTATGACCAAACGCAACCTGTTCACTTGCTTCAAAGAGCATATTAGGGATGCCAAAAATGGCAACACCTAATAGTGGTTTATCAAAGGATCTTGCAGAAACTGGTCACGTACCCACTGAATCACGTGTCATTCACAAGCCTTCAATAAAACAGTGCAACATGTGAAGGTTTCGTTATTATTATTATTAAAAAAAAAAGACACGGGCACAAACCAGATCAGCGTTGTTTTTCGTCCTTAACAAACTGGCATCTCCGTATCCACATCACTTGACATATCGCTTCCTACGGTGTTGGTGATTTTTAGCCATCTCGTCCTTCTGTTTCTCCTTTGATTACCCTTAAACCTTGTACCTTGTACCGGAGCGAGATTGAAATCTAGAATGCTACTTTACTCCCACCGAGGAGGTCATCGTGAAACCAACAGGTAAGCGAGGAGATAGAAAACTAGTTCTAGAGAGATCACAACATAGTTTGTGTGCAGTAAATGTTTGAACAACAGAATGATCAGATGAAAAGAGTATGAAAACTCAGTTGTTCAGTTTGTTGGGCCACTGCTTTGTATAGTGGACCAGTAAAAGAAGGCGAACAGTGGAGAATATTGAATAATGAAGAGAGAAAGATCTTAATGGAAGGGAAGGGCATAGTTAGATTTGTCAAATGAAGAAGAATTAGCTGGGTGGGTCATGTATTAAGAATGGATGGGAAAAGAATGCCAAGAAGAATGTTAGAAGATTCAAAGAGGAAAAGTATATATAGAGTATATAGAGTATATTCAAAGAAGAAAAGAGGACGACCGAAGATACGGTGATGGACCAAGTGCAGGAGGATGTAAAGGCGATGCAGATAAGAAACTGGAAGAGGACAGCAATGAACAGAATGGAATGGAGGCGAATATGATCGGAGGCCAAAGCACAGCCAGTGCTGTAGCGCCATGTGGGTACTACTTTGTACAGTGGTTATGTTCAATGAAGTGTATACAGAGATCTCATGTTTTATTAAAATCAATTATGTTCGTATAAATTTGCATAAAATTAGACTGTGTAAGTGGAGCTATTTTTGTGAAAGGTTTGCTCATAATATAAACATCACATGTCATCATCTAGATTTTCTATTTTTTTCCCCTTAAATCTTTCTAAAACCTTCGTGTGTAGTGATGTAAGTTTTCCACCTTCGTCCTTTAACACATGCGATAAAGCGTGATTGGATCAAGGGAAAAATGACTACGATTTTTATCAACGTTTGCAGATAGAGAACTTCTATTTTTTTAAATTTATTTGGAAGGTTAAGGGTCAGTTCTACAATCGACCGCTAAAGTTCTAGCCAGCGCTAAGTTGAGGCCAACTCTCATTTTGCGTACTCTCATTGGCCAAAATCAGACTTGACCTCAACTTGGCGCTGACTAGAAGTTTAGCGGTCGATTGCAGAACTGACCCTAAGATGTTTTTGTCTTTGTTCAATAAGGTGTTTAATAAAATTTGGTTTCCATTTGTAGACACTTTACTGAATTGAAATAAACACATATGCAACTTTCATAAAAATATAACTCCTAATACATAACACTTATATAACGTATTTTTATGCAAATTTACATAGGCATAGTTAATTAATTATAATAAAACATGAATTATCTTTGTATACCTTATTGAACATAATACATCCCATCACGACCACTATATAAAGTAGTGTTCCAACAAATTGAACAATTCGTTTCACATTCTAGCATCTTATTAATGTTTTCAAATATTCACTACATACACAAAACATGTTTTGATTTCTCTGTAAGTAGGGTTCTATCTTTTTTTGTCTTGAGTATTTTTTTTTAGGTTTTACATTTTGAAACAAACAAGATACAGCGTTGTCTGAAACGGGTCATGGTGAAGAAAGTAAAATATTTTCTACGACATTGAAGACCCGGAGTTTCCATACGTATTTTATAATGATGACAAATGTTTCACATGTTTTTACATACACGAGTGACAGGACACTCCCGTTAATATACTGAATACCACTTTCTCGACTGCTTTTCCTTTTCCGACTCCGTTTTTTTTTTATTATTATTATTCATTGTACCGTGCTCAATTTTATGAGTCACCGTGGCTCAGACGGTAGCGCGTCTGACTACGAATCGGGCAGCCCGGGTTCAAATCCCGGCCAGGACAATATGGATACTTTTCTCAAAGTGTTCACATGCCTGGCGCTCTGAAGTGCACTCAGCCTCCTATCAAATTGAGTACCGGAGTGTCCTTGGTATTCCTGGGCACCTTGGGAAGGTAAAGGCGGTCGAGCGTGGGGCTCACCACCCCACCTTCGTATCGTAGGTCAAGTAAATGTGGAGCGCTACCTCCGCATCCCACATGCGCCGTTCACGGCGCGTGCGTATCGCACAGGGGATAGCTTACCTTTACCTTTTTACCGTGCTCAGTTTTAAACACGATACCCTTACCAAAACCCATCTCCCATCAGCACTTGGGCACGCGCAGTATGTCGTCAACTGTTTTTGATGTGGACGTCCACCATTTTGTTTTTCTCTCCCAATTGTCCACTCATGTGTTCAGTGAACAATTTTAGGATGGCCTATAAGCCGCAATATTTAGTTACAGCACAGGGGTGTTAATTGTAAAATTGTGCACCCGGTCTTCAGTACGTAAGTACGATTTCTTTCCTCCCTATTCAAATTTAACGTAAACTATACAAAATCTTTATTATAAATACTCTTATATACGAGTGTTCGCACAAACAAGGAGTACTTGTTTTGTAGAACTATGAGCTTCTCTTATAAGATTATTTTCTCTTCGAAGAAGTAGACGGACAGATTCGATACCAACCTGACCTATTATGGATCCGGTTAGTATAAACAATAGAGGCCAGTTGACTTTACTTAGAGAACAAATGGGACCATTCCATGGTTTCATTAATTTGCAGTGCTGTGCTACATTGTAGAGCTCTCTTGTCACTAACTGCTTTTAATGTCGTGGTACAATACGTAGGAACGACATTGGTGTACGGTAATCGTTGACACCACGGAGATGGAAGGTACCATTCTTCCATTAGTATCTTGTAATCACGTCATATGATATGCTAATCAGGCTACAAACACTAGTTTGCCATGATGCTTCGTTTTAATATGCAATACTACACAGAATTGATCTAATGTTTAAAATAAGTGCCTATAGGTAAGCAATAACACCATCTTACACCAGGAATCTGATTAAATATCCTAGTTTCCCGAAGTTGTTACAGCAACGCAGTACAATCTCATTGGCCAAAGGTTGCTAGGTGTTTGCCTTGAGTTTTGCGATGGTATTAAATATTGCACTTATCACGACTCCGCAAGGGAAAATTTCCGCCTCGTTGGGCAAACCCATAACAAAATTTCTTGTGACATCATGAATGTTTTAGCCAATAGGCAACTTCTTTACAGACTTTCGATATAGACTGGCAACCAAACAGACACTTCTAAGGCGCTTACGTGAGATAAGTACGCAACAAGAAACATGACGACGTGTAAGATACTTGTGAATTATGTTCTTACAATAAAGATGTTCTTACGTAGCTTTATATATATATATAAAGCAGGAGAGACCCAGGAGGCGAAAAGGGCATATCGACCCTCCTGGACTATCGAACCCAGGACCTTACTCAGGAGGGTCGGGGTGCTCCCGTTTCCTCCCACTTTCCATATATATATATATATATATATATATATAAATAAACATTTACAGCATTGAAATGTGCATTATTGTGAATGTGAAGATAATGTGAGTAACCTCCTACTCGTTCAGTCGAATGCTCGCGTGTATAAAAGTTTGTTTTGCTATCTTAAACGTAAACTAATCTATACGGAATTGAATCACCTTAAATCAGTAATTTTGGTGAAATTGATCTGTAACTGATTTGCTACCAGAGTTTTCGTGGTTGGAAGTTTTCGTCTTTAAAATCTCTAGTTTGCTAAGGTGACGTATTTTCGAAAGTCAAGAAAGTCTATATTTTACGCCGCTTTCCGCAAACAAATTTCGAAACTTTGCTTTGCGTTCACTGAACGATATTTAATCGGGCTCTAGGTCTGCTTTTATCAATTAGATCACTTACATGTAGAAGAGGAAAACATATTGTACACAGAAATAAAAAGCAGCTAGCTTTTGCCGCTAAGGATGGTCTGTGCCGAAGTTGTCCAAAGCCCTTAAATAACATTCAGTTCAATTCAAGCATAGAGAGGAATCGGTAACGTGGAGCGGCATACGTAAAAGACCAATCACCCAGTCCTCATGGTGTACTGGTTACAATGCTGGACTTAGGATCGATACTGGGAAGGTACGGAGGTCGAGTCCTGCTGTCGACCGTACTGGATGAAGTTTCATATCTGGACAGAGCCCTGGCCGCTACCTTCCGCTTCTCTGTAGCCGAGAAACCTCATTCTTCCAACAAGTGACGGGCTAGATGTCTGTATTTCCCATAAATGTAAATAAAATAAAAATGAAATTAGAGAAGAATTATTTTTCTCGAATTTCTCGATCATTTTTAACATTCTTATTCAGCGCTGAAGAATATAGTTTTGAAGGAATATAATATTCCTTAAGGCTACCTTAGTTCCATTATCTTTCTGTTAGATGATCGAGTGAAATGGAACGCATCTGCAAAATGATCTTTCTTAATGCATGAATAGTATTCAAAACAGGTTCTCGTTTTGCTTGTATTCCAATTTCACATGTTTCTTCTCTTGTCAATGCTATATCATTGTGTTTATCTTGCAGCTCGCAGTCATAAATTTGGTCGCCAAAGCCAGGCTATGGCAGCAGGGGATGATGATGATTATTACGGAGAAAGCTACAATGGTTATTATGGAGCTTCTGGAGAATTACCAGGTACAACTTTTTCAGTACTTTTAATATCTGCGTTTTTATTTGCGCCAAAATATAAATTATTTATTTATTGTGCCAAACGGATTCCGGATATCAGATGATTCGGGCATGGGCACATGATCTTAGTCTTTCGTAATTCGTATTTTGGGCGATTTTTTCGGCTACCAAACGATAGGTCTTCTTTTGCTTTTTTACTCTTCATTTTGGAGTGTTGAGAGTGGGGAGGGTAGAGAGCAGGATCATAGAAAGAGAAGAAAGGGCTGAGTTGTACATGGATTGCAAGACCGCTTTTGAAACCAGTCATTCGCCCATGACATAGAAAAGGACACAACTTAAAATTTGGCCAATTTTAGTTATTGGCACGGTCAGATGCAAAAGGTTTCAGTCTATCCCCTCACAAATGTTCATGGTCGTAGCTTGAACGATCTCCGCTAGAGATCAGTTTTGTAGTTTGTGCACTACATTAAGCGTAATGTTAAATAATTTCGTTTTTCTGCTCCTGAAAAATTGAATTTTTGGATTTTTGTCACTTTTCTATGTCATGAGCGTTGAAGTGACAAAAGGAAAACAAATAATCGACAGCATCTTTTTGTCTCTTCTAACCCTAACCTCTCCCAACCAACTGTGTCTACCCTTTACCATGTGACGTGGTTATCAGTCAGTACACAATAAACATTGCGTTGCTAAAGGAAAGAGCAAAAACATGCCCTCGCCCTCCCCTTTTAAGCGTGCAGGAATATAAAAAAAAACTCGTTTCCCAGATTTATTTGCTTTGAGCAATAAAGAATGTATTGTAGAAAAAAAGACGTTAAAAAGTGTTCATATCAACTAACTTTGGACAAGAAAACAATAACAATCAAATACGCAACTGTCTCTATAAAAATATATTTTTCGAGTTTCAGATACATTGAATTAAATTGGCTTTATTTATGGCCTTTTGTCATTTTCGGCTCGGGCCAGCATGAGGTAGGCAGAGGATGGAAAAGGTATTGGCCAGGGCTTTTCATAATTTACTATCCCGGCATCGCAGTTTCAGATGCATCGTAATAATGAAGTCCGAATACTGGGTCTTTGAATCTGCGACCGAAATCAAACGAATCCATTGAACCGGATATCCGAGTCTCGGACCCGGATCTCTGATATCCGGATGCTTTTGAATCCGGATCTGGCCATCCCTAGTTTATTTTATTATTGAAAACGATTAAATGTTTTGTTTATTTAAGTTAGTCTTGTGGGCTATGTTGGCCTCCACAGAACTTGCTCATCTGAGAAATGATAATCACAATTTCCGGGGAAAAGGATGAAGATAGTTTATTTTCTAAACCGTATGGAACTGGGGTAAAATTTCCTTAGTATTCCATCACGTTCTCAGGGTTTTATCTTCTTAATATCACTCTAGTCTTCAGCGGATCTTGGGCCATGGTGCTCAGTGGTAAAGTGCTCACATCTGGTGCATGGGGTCTCCTGTTCGATCCTGTCTCGTACCATGCGGACTTTGTTCTGGACAAACCGTGTGCACGGGTTTACTCGGGGTGCTTCCGTTTCCTCCTACTTACTTTCTTCATTCCATCTTCATGCCTTAAAATAAAATTCAAATTTAGCGAACCTAATAGACAAAAGTTAGCTCCTACGATTATATTGCAGTCTCAAAGCTGGAGATTATGTTCTGTTCTTCTCAACGGAAGCTTGCATTGATTTTATACTCTATGAAGTTCTGAACCAAGTGAGCGCTGTGATTCTAACAACAATCCGCGAAGGCTCCGAAGGTCTCGTGATAGCATCTAAAGCTCTGTTCCGAAAAGAAAGAGTTCTGACCTTAAGGGAACACAGGGAGGGGAAGGATTAGTTTTGCTTTCTTTCGACAATATGGCCCCCCCATGTCACAAAATCAGTTATGTAAGATTTTAGTGTGTGAGAGACCTGAGTTGTACATGTTGTGATCAATGGCTTCTAGGAAGAAAGGATTTACACCACGAAGCCAGAAGAGGCATGTTATTTATAGCGTCTTGCAATTTATGGAAGAAAAAGCGAGAAATGGATCGCCAACACGTCCTTTACAAGTTCAGCAGAAGGTTGCATGTGATATGTAAAAGATGAATTCCTTTAATTAAAAAAATATCACATATCATAAAGTCAGTATATCGGCATCATCATATAGAACCGTTTTCTATCCACTTCTGGATGAAGGCAACACAACTCGGTTAGCTGCTATCCTTATCCGTATATCTCCTGATAAACGTTTGATTTCATGTGAACGTCTTATAGCTCGTTCCTTTTCTCTGGAAAACCAATGTCGTCCATCTTCCATCTGTTCATCTAGCTGTGACCGGCCCATCTTCTTCGCAGTCTTCATTACATCTTCTACCTTCGTTTGTAAGCGAATCAGTTTATTTGTCTTACTGTCCCTTCTAGTTATTTCTAGCATCATTCGTAGCATCTGAAATCGGTATATCTGCAAATACAAATAGTTTAACATGTCATAAGAAACCAAACACTAGGGATTGAGATACAATAAATAATATAATTACTTAAATTTTGTTCATTCAGCGAGGCCGTATTCATCTTTTGTGATGTCTACAAAATGCAGCTGAGCGAGTAATGAACATATCGTAATGTTCCTTTGGGAACACCCTGTTGTTTGTGGAAATATAGGTAGAGACAAAGATACACGGGATATGAGTTTTGCCCATCACCAGTTTTATTATAAAATAATATAAGTTCTTTAGATTAATAAAAAGAGTCTCCCGTACCAAAGTAATTATACAAATTGAAGAGTTATAATATAACTTTTCTGGCTTCTTCTTCTTGGGTGTAGGCCTCGTAGAAGAGAGAAGGATTTGGTATAACACCAGTCCGCAGCAACTGAGTGCAGGAAGGAAGGTACCAGTCCGTCAGCAACTGAGTACCGGATTTTGTGCCAGTCCGCAGCAACTGAGCACGGGTTCAATTAGGTAGCCCACCTGTCCGACAGCAACAGAGTGAGCATGATAGGAAACCCTCCAGTACGACAGCAACTGAGAGAGCGGTTTTAGGAAGCTCACCAGTCCGACAGCAACTGAGTGTACAGGTAGGAAGGAAGGAGCGTACCAGTCCGAAGCAACTGAGTACTAGGAAAGAGGAGAGAAGTGATCACCCGGGGAAGGGATGGTTTACATTGGTGTATCGGTGTTTTATAGATCCAAATTTGCTGGTGTCGCTAACTCCTCCTTTCGTATCGGTGGTAGCTCCATCGGTGGCTTCTTGATGAAACTCAATTTGTCGTCTGCGCTGTTTACGTTTCCTTTCATTGTTTGTGTTGTAACACTCGTATCACACACTACTATCTTGTTTACGGGCGCGGCACTTGGAACGTTACAATATATTGAAATGTTTGGAAAAGAATTCGGCCAGTACGTAGCCAAAGAAATTAAAAGTGAACGCGTAATCTAAGACTTCAGTATAAAATTTTATTAAGGTAAAGTCTTAGAGTAACCCGCTGTGTCAACAAAACAGTTTAAGACCTTTAGGCAACTTTGGCCCAGGTCGTGTAGATAATGAAGGGAGAATTAGTGAAATGAAGAAAGTGAGAGAACATGGCAGAACTCCGAGAAAATCCACGCACGCCGTGTTTGTCCACCACAAAACCCAAACGGCATGAGTTGGAATCGAACCGAGAACTTCAAGCACCAGAAATGAGAGCTCTACCACTGAGCCAGCGCTCAACAAAACTAGTTTAATTGGTATCGCTTCATTCGTTTTTTCGTGCTGCATGAGTGTGTTGAGTCTCGTTACTATGAAAAGGTTAAATTCTAATTTGCTTGAAGGTTGCAAATGACCGTTCTCAGATCATGATGGTAGAACACAAAGGTAAGGAATAATGATAAAAGTAGGGAATTCTAAAAATCTGTTAAACAATTAATTGAACGCAAATAATTGAAAAATGATAAGTTCAAACAGGACTTGCAACAGATAGTGAGAGCCCAAGAACTGTCGAAACCAAACTAGAAACAGGCTTTCTGAATCAATCTCGTAACACACGCCTACCTTTCACTTCCCTTTAAGCAGTGTTCGATTTGTAGCCGGGGATGGTTAGATTCCCCTCTCTATGTTAAAGTCCTCCCTGGCTCTGTGTTTCGAAATGTACCGTCAACTTGGGGTAAGAACGGGTGTCTGAGAAATTCTTCCCCCCTCTCTGAAAATGACACAAATTGAACATTGCCTTGAGTTGGATGAGGATACAGATATAATTGATTCGGGTGAAGAACATTTCTGTGCAGTATCTTTTCTGATATCAGTGACAATAGGAACATTTTCATATTTAGGAAAGGAGAACAAATGTTTTAAGATTGCAAGGGTCGCAGACTTTTCGCATTTAAAGTCACTTTCTTCTGGGCTAGTCACATTTAGTCGCTTTTTAAAAAGAAAAAGATTTTTTTGTTTGTTTGTAATAATTATTTTTGGGTTTACATTTCTCCTACAAAAATATATTACCCTACAAATAATCTACAAAGGTAATATTTTTTATTGCTAGTGATTGTTCTGTATTCTGGGAGAAAATGAACTAACCATTAATTCTCGAATATAATTAATCCATGCCATGAACGAATCACATTCCACTAAATCACTAAAGGAGATCTCTTTCTCTTAATAGATATTCTAAGTCAATTAGGTCACATACAATTTATATATAACGTTCATATATATTTTTAAAGTACTCGTTACTTCTATTAAATATGTGAATTCCTGAAGCATTTTCCTTGCTAGGATCAAAAATTTCCGACGGATATCTAGCCCTATGAAAGTTTTCTCGGGGATGAGTATTCCTCGAGTTCTCCCGCTAACTCACTCACTCTACGGCTTACGGAATTTGCAAGTTCATAACTTCCGTAAGTTCATAGCAAGTTCATTTGGATTCTGTCCTGGGCAAGATGAAGACAGTTTTCATCATGAACATCTACCTCTCGGAGATCCCTTCTAATATTGTTCTCTGAACATCATCTCGTTCTTCCTAGCACCCTCTTTCTCTCGGAATTCCCAACCACAATGGAACATCATCGGAGCCACATGGCCCGACCATCTTAGACGTCGTGATTTCATTATTCTTGTAACATCGGGTGAATCATATAGTCTGTGGAACTCTTCATTATGCAGTCTCCCCCACTTTCCGGTCATCTGGTACCATTTGAGCCCGTATTTCTTTCTCAAAGTCTTATTTTCAAACACGAAATTTATATTTATGCCAGGGCTGCACTGCAGCTATCGCAATTACCGGCAAGCAACCTTCTTGTATATTTTAAATTTCAAATTTCTTGATATTAATTTCAGGAGCTTCTGGACTGTATAGAAATATGTGTGTTCTCCGGTGCTAAGCGACTTTGTATTTGTTCTGACGTCATTTTTGCTTGTTACATAATGATCCCATGTATTTAAATTCGTTTGATTTCTCTATGAGCTCATTCTTAATTGTTATATTTCCATTTTTTCTCAAACGTTCTGGATGTTCATTAATGGGCATTTTCTATATCAAATTATAATTTAATTATAATAATAACCGATATCTAATTATAATTTAATTTTGCCTATGCACTTACGTTCTTCGATTGCTTGTTTTACACCTTCTGTGTGAAATTCTTTTGGAGTTATGTGCCTGCTACGGACTTCTAATTTAGCTGAAAGCATCTCTTTTGAATCGAAAGGAATGGTTGATGTTCGAAAAATGGTTTCTCCTGTGTAGTAGTACTGTGCATTTGTACGTTAACATGTCTTTTTCAGATTCAGATGAGGATGATGCAGATTATGAAGGAGAATCCGAAGAGAGTGATGAAGATGATGATGATGAGGAGGAGGACGAAGATGATGAAGAGGAAGATAGTGAAGAAGGAAAGAAGTAGTTCTTCTGTTTCTCTTTGTATGGGAACTTTCTTCTGTTGTATATTCAGCAGCAACACGAATAAATTTGATTATGGGAATGAAACACGCAGCAATGAAGTTTATTTATGAGGAAAGACTGTGGATATTCTATTGTATTTGATAGTTTGGAGGAAATTAGCTTGGCTTCTTTGTTTTGTTTCAGAAAAAAATATTGGTGACGAATTTTAAAACTGTTGTATTGATTATCGAAGAAATATATAAATATTAAAACATTAAACAACAGAATTGCGTGTTGAAATTAGCAAATTAGAAAGAATACTTGATTTTTGTCTACATTTCTGAGAGTACTGTAAAGAGTTGAAAGATAAATTAATTTTCAAATGGAAAATAGAAGGCATTAAAAATTACATCGAAAATATGATTTCTTAGCGTTTTCAGGTCTTCAATATCAAGTAATAATTTTCCTATCATATCCAGGTTTTGTTTGCAAATTTTGTATTAATGTAATTATTTCGAACTTGATCAGAATCGTGTGTAGAGACACATTTTGTTTTGATTAGTACAGCCGTTGCCTCAGCATGCATTTAACGATGTGTTGTGAGTTTTCTGAAGTATTGCAAGCCATGAGTGCCGAATGCTAATGAATAAATTCCGTAGGTTGGATGGTAGTGAAGCTTCTGCACGAATTCGACAAGGTTCACTGGAATCAAGCCCAGGAACCTTATTGGCCAATCTGTAGTATGGCCGACATACCACACTACTTTTTACACTGGCGGATCCAGGATCTTCGTGAGGAGATGCAGGTGGAATACACCAGGGACATTTTTATAATTTCCCGCTAAGTGATTTTTTGCGTATACATTGGTCATATTTCCCCTCATATTGCTAAGTTTTATCATGACACCTTAAAGCCCCTGTTTTCACCTGTCACTGACTCGCTACATATTTTTTTCCTGTGTAATTATTTTGATAATACGAACAAGGATGTTAGGTTGAATTCATTATTTATGTAGTGTTTACAGAAAAACGTGTGTAGGTTCAGATATTTACACTAATTACCGTTGCTTCTGGATGAAACTCCCGTTGCGACATCTTTTTCCAATGAGCTAAACATACGCTCGTTTTCGAGATGCAGGGTCTCCTACTACGAGCCCAATCAACGTAAAATTTGTCTATAAATGGAAATGGTAGACTGGAATTGAATTTTATTTATGGGCTTTAAGAATAGGTGGGGGAAAGGAACTTGGAAGGTAGTCGGCCAAGGCCTAGTTTGTAGGTAGTCACGGCAAAAAATATTTCGGAAACGAAACATTTAATTTTCTTTATTTCACTTGATATTTCATATTGATGGGCCGTATATTTCCCTAGCTGCACAGGATATCGGCAAAATACTGGGCCGACCTTGATCGATATTGGCTGGTACTGAACCAGTATTTGGCCGATATTCTGTTATGCTAGAGTCAGCTATGCCTAAGCCGTGACAAGTAGGTTAGATAAAAAATAAATGCTATGTTACTGGAATACATTTTTCCGTAACTGTTTCCTCCCGGCATTTGCCTGGAGAAACCTCAGGCAAGATCTGGAATCGAACCCAGGACCTTCCAAATGTTCATGGACCACGTTCTAATTTTTTACGTTTTGGTATTATATTTGCACACCAGGATTGCCTTACCCGGGGGAAAACGAAAATGCAATCTGGGCATGCCAGAAGAGTTGCTTTTCAAGATGGGCGCCACTTCAAAATGGTGGCATGACGTTTTATAGAAATCGCAAGTATCTCGGCCCTCCATTATCTGATCTGGATGATTCGTTTTTAAAGTGAAAGCTTTTACTATGATTAACAGTTCTTAGTACTAGCACTTTTACCGTAACTTTTACCATTTTGTAGAAAATCTCAGTGTTTTAACTGATATGTTCGAGATGATTTTAAATTGTGATATATTTAAAATGGTAGTACGCTCGAGAAAGATGAAACGGTACTATCTCGTTTGAGAGATTGAGTGGGAAATTCCTCTTGATAACATCACATTGCAAGCAGCAGATTAAATATTTTAATGTGGACAAAGTATTGGCACGAGTGTACGTTTCTTGTAGGAGCATTAGGTGTAATTATCGTTATTGTGGATCAGAGACGGCACTACAGATGATCTGAAGCCCACCGCAATATATACTTTATCCACCACAAATTTATCAGTATATTTATCCTATACACATGTCTCCCCGAATTTTTAAAATGAAATATTGTAAGCCCCGGACTGTTTATCCTGGCGCCGTCGCTATTATGGAGTCTTACATTGATATTTTTGAAATTCTTCTTTTATTCGTGTTTCTAGGGAAGGGAAGTGGAACTTACATGTCATTGCATGGTGCCTTGCTTATAACAAATACAACAACACTCGGTATATATAAGTTTACTATGTCCAAATGACACATTTGGAAGAAGACCATCTTCACGTTTTTCAGCATTTATTAAGTGGAGGTTCCTCTGTACAGCTAAGTCCCTTTACAAAAAAACAGTTGATCAGGAAATAGAAGAGAGAAAGAGAGAGCAGTGGCACTCAGCCATCTGGTGGAACAACCAGCTTCACCCGAAAGTCAAATGCAGTTTCCAACTATTGCCTGTATTTAACTGCATAACAGCGTGGTATATGTCTGAAACAACATTGAACATAAAATATCAATTATTCTGATTTTTGCAAAATCCGTACAAGAAGGGACGAGGCAGTTGAGTTGCCTGAAGATGATTCGATAAATTGTTTATAAGCAATTACGCAAGATCTGACCAATCGGGATAGCTGCAACACAAGGTGCTACCAAGCAGAGAATTAGGTACAGCTTGAAACGAACTTGCGGAACATAGATTGAACGAAGCCAGCAATTTCTACGAAAAAGTATCAAAACTTAAAGTGAAAACTTAGCAATGTAAGAACCAAGCAAGGAAGTATGTAATTAGGAAAGAGCATTGAAGGCTAACCTCCAGTTATTTTGAGGAATGATTCTTCTTGCCTATACCAGAAAACTTAACATGGAAGATATGCTAAGGCACTCACTTCGACCTCTTCGTTGGGCTTAAGCAACTTGTGATGGTTCCTTAAAATAGGCTAATAAGTCAACACTGGGCAAACATAAACAGCAGATTCACGAGTTGATGGTATTCAGTTTCTAGCTACACATGTATTGATAACGTTGCACTGGTAATGAAGTTAAATGGTGGAACTCAGACACACTGGTAAGTATCAGACGGGCTTTTGAAAACAATACTGCAACAGGATTCTAGCAGTGTTCATGTCGATGTCGATTTTTATGTTTATGACAACTCAATTAAACAGTTTGAAAGTGGAAGAGATGTTCTCCTGAAATAGTGATTCCTCGAACGTAGAATAATAATAAAATAGCAGACATATTTTTAATACATAGTAATAACTTGCCTGTCTCGCAGCAGTACTGCTCGAAGTATGTAGTAGCACATTGCAGATAATCTTTTCTACGGGACTATTTAAAAGAAAACTCTCAGGGGAAAGGGCGTTGCTATAAATTTCTGGGGGTTGTCGGCACTCGGCTCCATCACAAAAGTGATATACGAAATTAGTGTAAGGACCTTTCTTCCCTATGAAACAAACGCTATTTTAAGGAATTGGTAGTGATTCGCAATAGTTCTCTGGTTCCCTCTTGAGTCTGTCTTGTAATTCCTCCAGTATATTTATTACAATACTCACATATACGTAAGTTCTGGCTCTTCCACAGAGATTATAGTTATTGTATTTGATTTACGTCATGGATTGTTCTGGCAGCTACAGCCTAAACTCGCTTATGGCTGTGCAGGAAATGGCTCAGTCGGGGAACACAACTTCTTCCGAAACGGATGTGGCTAGACTTTCTATTGCAAAGACTATCCCTGCATCCGTCTGATGCGTGAACAGAACTTTTGAACCCTCTGCTCCAGTGTCGTCCAGTGCAGATCCTAATTTATATACTTGCTCTCTAAATTTCTCGATTTCAAAATTTAATAACAATGAGCTCATGTTTTTGATACATAGTTTGCTGTTTGACACGTAGCAAGAGTTCTCTAGACCTGGCGCCTGAGCTTTTACGGTCAAGTACCGCTTTGGAAGTTTTGAGTATTGTGTCGCAAAACGTGCTATGTTGCTTATGAATAATTAATCAACTGTATGTGATGGAAGTGCAGATCATTTCTCCTTTGTTGTGGAGTTGAATTCAGACGTCAAGATGACTGTGCGGTACACGTATCCGTGCGTAGTGTTAGATGTGTAAAAGGATACGAAGAACTGGCAATTAATGAGTTTTCCACGATTGTATGTACATGCCATGTAATATGTTTCATTTTAAATATAGCTATTTTGTGGCAAATATTTTTGAACTTCGATCAGTCTAGTCACTGATTTGCACTGTCTGTTTAGGTCAATAGTTTGTTCTTTAACTAAGAGAAACCCAGCAGTTCTAGTCCTTGTACAGAAGAGGAAATTACGTATTTGGTGACCTCATAAATCCCGTGAAACATGTGCGTTATCGTTTCTGTTTAAGATAAACTAATCTGAACTGTAAATACGTAATAGTGAACACTTTTTGTGCTAAAAATAGTGGAGGGAACGAAGCTCTTATACGTTCACTTTGTACTATTTTAAAATAAAACTGCTCTAAGGTTTATGTACCGATAATCAGTTCTCACACAGTGGTAGTAGTTGTCCTGGATTAAGTTTGAGATTTACAAAAAGTTGCATGGTAACGGTACTTTAAGAAATACATTTTCACGCATTACATAAGAACGGCTGGACCTGTCCCCCCCCCCCTCCCCAAATAAATTGTTAGTATGATCGACTGGACAACTCCACATGTTATAGGAACACCAAACTTTTAGCTGATTACCTGCTTAAAACTTACATTTGCGCCTCTTGTGACAACGGTTAGACCAATTTGCTTCAAATATGGTATACGTATATTGTGCTCAACCCTTAAACCGAATTACAATAAACTATTTACCGTTTCCATAGCAACAAGGCTGAATTATTCAAACTACACACAGTGACTTAGGGAATAGTTGGGGAGTCCTATGGCTCCCAGGACTCAATGAAACTAATATTTTTAGGTTAGGTTAACGGAGTAACGTTTTCTTTGTTTTTTAAATTTCCATTGTAAGAAAGAAGTTGAGATCTGCACAGAGAAGGAATGGACCATTTATGTTAAAAAAATATACTTTTGTTAAAGAATTTCGAAGTCATTTATGCATCACCAAAAAGCTAAGGTTGGGGCGCACTCTCGTATACTCCCTTAGTAACTTCACCGAAGATGGCCGGCTAAGTTTGCATTGTACGTAGAAAGATGAGATGGATACTGGGAAGGCGTGTACCATTAAGTTGTTAAAAACAAATCTTTAGAGATTCAAATGTAGTTTATGCATGATTATAAAGCTAAGGATGGTGCTCGCTCTCGTATAGAGTCACTTCTTCCAATGTTTCTCTTGCATCAACCAAATGAAAATCATGTACTTCCCTGATTAAAAAGAAAGGAAAGAAAATCTGTCGTTCGTTTACACGTTTAATGTAAGAACAAGCACCAGTTGACATTTTTTTCCTCCCGCGTAATTTGTTTGTCAGAGCAGACAACCACTAATTCCATTTCTAACCCAAGATCCTTGCGCATGCGCGGATTGAGCTGTGCGGTAGCTCTGTGTAGAATCTCGTGCTGGCTAACATCAAGTACAGGATCGTACACCTGTCTCACTCTTGGATCGTAACTTCCCCACTCCCTCTTGCAAGAATATGTTTGAAATGCTCAATACGTACAAGTATTTTGGCAGTCGTTAAAGGTATTGAATTGATAGAAGTATGAACAGGATAATAATTTATGCTATTAAGAGGTTAGCATTCAAGCAAAGAAAAAAAAAATCAGAACATTTTTACTTGCGTTCGCGTTAAGGCAATTTTAAGTTTTATTAAGTAAGAAAATCCATGTTTCATTGACTTGCTTGTTGAAATACGCATGATTTAACCTTGAATGATTCATTTGACTGTTCAGCAACCCGCCAACCCACCCTTCGGAAGAACTAGCAACTTATCGCTACGTTGAGCTTACAATATCGTGTTGTATCAAGTAGAAGGCAGGGTTGCCAGATTGGGCGAAAAGTAGTGAATTGGGCTACCTCTAAGGCCCGTTTTCATAGACATTTTTTGAGCAAATGCTTGAGTAAATTGGCTCGACTTAAGTTAAAATTCGTTTCATAGTGGTTACCTTCGAGCTCAACCTTCGAGGAATAACTTGGCCAAGACAAGTAGCGTTTTCCCCGACTCCCTTGGTCAATGATTTCAGTTTCATAGACATATCTCAAGACACTGCTTGTGCGTGCTTGTTTCATAGAAGATTCCAAGACTTGGCTGAGTAAAGGAAAGCTGTAATTTTTTACGACTTGGCCAAGGAAGGCCGATGGCAGTCTTGAGTTATCAAATATAACAGAAAAATGGATGATTGGGCATTAAACCGATATCGTTGGATGGAATTGTATGAGGAAAATTATAATTATCGCCTACCAAAGCGTTACGTTAGGAATTTTCTGGACCTGTTTGATTAGTGGAATGAAAGAGAATTCAGAAGGAGGTACAGGTTCACAAAAGAAGTTGTCACGCTCGTTATATTACCAAACGTCTTAAATTAGCTCCCGTGATACCCGTGAATTGTGTTTCGAAATACGTAGAATCCAGAACACGCAGTGAGGACATTAGTATTCCTCCGCATGGTACCATTCGTATGAGTTGATCAAATCAAGTACATATTTTTTTTAAATTATGAAAATATGCCATATAGCTGATCTAAAGTGATATGTATCCTAATAATAGACTATAATTTACGAGATGCACTACGGGTGTAGGAAAGCATTATAGGGCTAGTTATGTACAAGGGAGCATATTGATTTTCCATACTATAGCAACAATTGGCTACCATAAACTGCACCATATCCCATAGTGTAGATTGACTAGCTTGTAGACATCTTGTTTGGATCTCAACCACCATCAGCTAAGGTCGAAAATGCTTCTTAATATAAAAAGGTGGATAAACTTCACTTCATAGCTCGCAGTTTCTGCTACCAATTCAGTCATAGGTACGCTCTATTCCTTTCATTCCCTTGCAAATAATTATCACATGCACTTTTACATATCGTCAAGCAGCGCTCAAAGTGTTATGAAAAGCTATTTCACTATCGTTTGGTAAAATACACAATAGAGTTGAGTAACGCATAGCCCTAATAAGCATGGTGGTGCGGAGGAATACTTATGGCGACACTTCGCGTTATGAACAGCACATATCAGTATTTACCACAAAAATACGGATCTCGAACTAGTGGAGAAGGTTAAAGTAAGGTTGGATATCTTTATTAAACGCGATGTACATGGCGCTTAAAACGCACTGCATGTGTTTACCTCAAAGAGCAAGGAGCTAAATAGTCTCTAGGACCTTCCGTTCTTTCACTCTTAGGGCTGCCTTACATGCAAACTTGCTTGCGATTTAGGTGAGTAACCAATTGAAACGCGTGATTTATTGTAAGGTGTGACACCGGTTTCAATTGGCTATTCACCCAAATCTCACGCAAAACAAGCAACGCAAACTTGTATGTAAGGCAGACATTAGGCGTCTATTTAGTATGCATCGGGCGTTCCATTTGGAACCATAAATGGAGTAGCCATAGGTAATGTCTGTTAAAAGTGATGCGCATTGCGTATAACAAGACACATCTAACCTGCCTTTTCTAACCAGTCTCCGTTCACCATCGCTCACTCGACATACTGTCCGTGATTTTTGTAGCAAAAT